>JSYV01000268.1:0-12383 GCA_000787455.1 Evansstolkia leycettana | reverse complement strand
AATAGCTTGAATTGCAAGTAATAAACGGCCTTCTTTACGCCGATTCAGCAGTTTTCAGTGGCATATTGGTGGTGGTTGAGCTGATGAGCATGGTCAGGAGGAATAGGGGATTTCGCTGGCTCGCTCGGTGTCCGATTACGTTATGGCTACCTCTTTTCTTCTCAATTGACGATTCTCATACTGAATCTCCCCTGCACTGCAATTAGAGTTTGAACGTTTAGCAGAGAAAAGCTGAGTTTCCCTCGTGGAGAATTCCTTGTCAATACTAGAAATAATATCCTTCTGGGTTTAATGACCAAGATTGTGCTAGAAACAGATGCAGATAAGAGGCTGTAAGTCTATCCTATGTCGGTTTTAAACTTCACTCGCGAACTTCGCTAAGACTCTCAAGGGCTGAGATATACAATCCGAAGATTCGATTCGATCTTTCTCAAGTCAAAGGTGTGAGGATCTCCTGTGACGGTGCTATTGTCAGGTACACGGAAGAGGATGGGAGCATGAGTATCCCACTTGTTATTCTGTCAGTAAGTTTACTTCCCTGTTCCTCCACGAAGTTACAGCATGGCTTGCTCAGCCTCTGCACTGCAGGTCGTGAGGGAGTCTGGTCCAACTAAAATCGCCAGATATGAGGTCCCGCAGATCCTGCTACAGGCTCTTAAAGTGTACAATCATCATCCACATCTCAAGCAGTATACTGGATTCGTGATTAGCATGGACAGGTCTGTTTTCACTGCTAGCAAAGGGATTATGTCTCAAGCTTACTGCCAAAATCTTTGCGAAGGACAGTCTCTAAGCGGAAATCTGCAATTCTGCTCTACCCCATTTGAGTTGCTAGAATGTGATGGACGCAGAGAGTTTCTGAGATTCATCATAGGTCTCTTCCGATATCTTGTTCAAAGTACAGAATCCACAGTGACTGGAGACCGTTTAGAAATATAGTTCGAGTCTAAAAACGTCTCATCTTCTGCATGCGAGTATTGGCTGTAGAACATCATTCGTGCCAATATTTTGCTAATAGTATGGACAATGCATATGGTGCAGTGTATCCCAAGATATTGGACGTCCTACAATCAGGGCTGTCCGTATCCATGCTTAATCGGCAGAGTTGGGTTCTAGAATCATATCATCCACAAGAACTGACAAAGAATTAAATTGAATCGATCAGCAGGGGCTGTGTCCTTGAAAGAGACGGTCCAAGTTGTTTCAAACATCCGGATTGGGTAAAAGGCCCATCTCATGAACAGTTTCTTTGTTAACATCGGTCGAGTTGTTGTGAAAGAAGCACACGGATCTTAGAGCCCTCGAGGATTAATAGCAAGCCTTCCCTCGCTTCCTGGCTTTCCTCGACTGAAATTTCAGAATCTGGTTCGCGACACCATTAATTTCTCTATACGTAATCTCGTTGATTCGATCGCCATTGCTCACTGGTTGAAAACTGCCTCTCCCATTCTGCGAGCCTGCCAGCTGGTCTGCTCGGTCTTCGTCATTGGGATCATAGGTCATTTTGAAATTATCCTCGGCTCTAGGCATGCTGCATACCAGAGCCGTCTGATCTATGGCATCGTCATTGGATGCATTAGTCTGCTGTTCTCGATAATCTTCATGTGGCCGTTTGGTATTATCTTCTACCTCTGTATTCTCGACTTTGTCATGTTCATACTCTGGATCCTTGCTTTTGGGCTCATGGCAAATGTGAGTGGACTGTTTGTTCCTCGTTCATGTGGCTCAACAATATCAATATCAGAGCGAATCGCTAAGAATCCATTTCTACAGCTTACGGTCCACGGAGGCTGCAACTCAGTCTGGTTTTCCCGGACATGGGTGTTTTTCTGGGGTCAAAACACTGCCTGTGGTGAATGACGGGCAAACATTGCCTTCACCTTCATGGCAAGCTTCTTTTGGCTCTGCAGTGCCATACTTGTGAGTGTCCCGGGTCGATAATACTCGATTGTGATTCGCCTAGCAATTGATACGCTGGGTTCTTAGGGCAAAGTGAGTGGGATTCTCGACTTGGTCGAGCCCAACCATATCTGGCTGATTACAATAACTCGACATTAGGGTTAGCGTGAATGGAAGTTTCACCCCGAAAGGCAGCTCCAGAGCCATAATCTGAATTCAACGGTCGCTGAAGCAGGTGCAAAGCCTCTTCAACTAGTACTCTTGCATCCATTCAGCGCGCTTGTGGGTCATTCATTTTGTCTGAGGGAGTCCATTCATGGCATATGGCGCGTCGCTGGTCGATGGGATATATGAGCTTCGGCTAGGCTCATCCATCCACGTAGTCGGAACAAGCAGTGTAAAGGTAGATGAAGATGCTTCTCACATTCTTCGATTATTAGAGAATCAACTGAAAAGGAGAAGCGCCTCATGTACGTTGTAAGAGTTGAGCATTAATGGAGTCTTCATTGAGGACGTTGTCAATGCCTTGATTAACAGCAAGTGGGTGGTATTACCGTGAGATCAGTCAACAGCCCTCAAAGAGGGCGAATATTGTAGCCTGTAATATGGCATAGGAAATGGGAAATGACGTCCACGACACCCTTAGTATGCAACTGGATGTTCAACATGGCGCTGCGAGGAAACGGAAGTCAACTGAGACATATGCCGCAGCCATGGGCTATATGCATGCAAGTACCCAGACATATGGAAGGGCGGCAATGACAAAAGTAGTATCAGGAGGACAAAAACCCCTTAAAAAAGGCAGTCTACTTCTCAAAATACACGGGATGAAGACGTTCACTTTGACATCAGACATCATTTATACCATGCCCAGCTCCCATTGTCGAGCACACCTGCTACCACATCCGACACTGGAAGACATCCTCAACGATCAAGTCCCGTTCCCTTATCCCCTCAGGGCATTTATATATTTTCTGTCTGGCACACACTGCCTCGAAACAATTGAATTCATTTTTGAGGCCAAACGATACCAAGACACCTATGAGGTTTTACAGGCCCGGTCCCACAAATCCACGCAGCATTGTCCACAAGCCCTATTCTTGTGCATCCAATGGCAGCTGTTATTGAACAGTCACGTCATCCGTACGGCATTGCGAGAAATTAATATTCCACGTGAAATGCGGCGCAGGTTACTGGGCATCATGAACAACACGACGTGTCCACCGCCGCCTCATTACCTCGATCCAGCCGTCGGCCACATCCTCGAGTTGCTGAGAAGTTCAGTTTTGATCCCGTTTCTCTGAGGCTGCTCTCTGGAAAAGAACATCCACAGCCTTCTCTAGCTGCTGGTGAAAGGGTTGTTACCAGCTCCCGGAGACCTTGCGACGACAGTTCAGGAAAAAGAATCAGGAGTGTCCTCACATGGCCACTGGAAAAGAATACGAAATGGCCCGCTTCGTCAACTGAAAGAGACGCCACAAGCGCATTATCTCACACGTCCATGACACCGAGCTATGAAGGGGCAATGAGCAAAGATGCGTCAGACTTTTCTCCTGTCGAAATGGCGGATGTCTCTCACCTACAGACTCTGTGGGATTTACAACGGCCAGGAATAGTTGCTGACAGCCAAACGACTCTGCTGTTTACAGAACAAGAAGGTCATCGCATATCATACCTGATGGGCCGTCAGAAGCCAAGGGAGAGTGGATGGGATCGACTTTGTTTCACGCTCAAGGCTCGAGGGCTTTCTAAGCATCCAAGCATATAAATTCTCCAGGAGTTGCTTGGATAGAGATACCAACCAGTCCTTAAAAAGTGAACATCATGTAACGACTTCACAGAACATAGAGCTTCGATCTCCTTTTGTTGTTGCTGGTTTTCATATCTCCAACCAGGGTCTCGCTCGCTTTTCCAATTTGATTTGATCCAGGCGTATTGCGTCATAGGTAGCTTTCTTGTGACCTAACTAGACCCGTAGATATCTGTACTTCTCTACCAATCTG
This sequence comes from Evansstolkia leycettana, assembly GCA_000787455.1. Taxonomy (NCBI): domain Eukaryota; kingdom Fungi; phylum Ascomycota; class Eurotiomycetes; order Eurotiales; family Aspergillaceae; genus Evansstolkia; species Evansstolkia leycettana. The sequence goes on along the minus strand of JSYV01000268.1, from coordinate 8,481 downwards.
TGTTGTCATGGTACGAGATGCTATCTCATGAACTGAGAATATAGACTGGTGACAGCCGGAAAGATTTAGGCTTGCATACGTCTGCAAGATACCATTTTAGCAAATAATCACAGCATATAGCCATGACAGAAAAGCAATCAGTACTGCTGGCCATGTGCTTGGCGGTCCTCGCATAAGATGACATCCAAGACACACTAGCTATGACTATACGCGCCCACGGCGTTGTAGTCTTGTAGCTCACAGACGTTTATCAATTCCGTAGGCTGATACTTGTCGTAAGTATCTATGATGTGATCATGTTATTCCCTTGCGCCATGCTCTTTCGTTTTTTCTTGGACGCAGCCTCATCACATTTGCTCCGGGTGTCGTGTATGATGCCATTATCTGCGAGGATCAAGCAATCTACCAATTGACATGCAATGCGGAGCGTTGCGCTCTATGTAGTATTTATAGGGACTTGAACCGAGGAGTTTCTCTTCCCCAGCGATCAATCATACTTCCAGTCCCATCTTTTGTCTTCGCAGGATTCTAAAGACTATTTACACGATGGCCACTGTCTTCGTGACAAAAGAGGAGAGCACTGGAGTGCAGACCATCCGGCAAAGATCAAGGGAGTTATCAGAATCATCTTCTGATTCGACAAGGAAAACAACCATTCTGGTTGAGCGAGAAATCGCCCCTTTGGGCGAGCCCACTGAGGAACGACGATTCTGGTTCCAGAGAGCAACGAAATTCGATCCCGATGCGATTGCGACTCAGCCATCGGTTTACGACAATCCCGATACAGCAAAGGAATACCAGCCTAGGCCAGACTGGGAGAATCTGCACCGGTTCGATCCGTCGGCCAGATGGACGTGGGGCGAGGAGAACAGACTGATCAGAAAGATAGATATACGGATTATGGTGTTTGCGTGTATCATGTTCATGGCATTGGAACTGGACAGAGCAAACTTGAGTCAAGCCCTTACGGACGATTTTCTGCATGACTTGAAGCTCACTACGAATGGTATGTCTCTCTGTGCTGTTGATTCAGACCACAGCATATATGCTGACTTGACCCTCGCAAGATTATAACTTTGGCAATTCTGTCTTCAAGCTGGCATTCCTGTGCGCAGAACTTCCTTCTCAGCTCGTCAGCAAATGGGTTGGCCCGGACCGGTGGATTCCAGCACAGATGGTGCTCTGGTCTGTTGTGGCAATGTCCCAATTCAACCTCTCTGGCAGGTCATCCTTCCTTGCGTGTAGAGCGTTGCTGGGAATCCTCCAAGGTGGCTTCATCCCCGATGTGAGTACTGTCTGCAACCCAGCTGCCGATCAGCTGGGCCTGGATCTGATCGCATTAGGTCATCCTCTATCTCTCCTACTTTTACAAACATCACGAGCTTTCTTTACGGCTTGGCTTCTTCTGGACGGCAATGTCATTTGCCGATATTTCTGCCAGCTTCTTGGCTTTTGGCTTGCTCCATCTTCGCGGCGTTGAGGGTAAAGCAGGCTGGCGCTGGCTCTTCCTGATCGAAGTGAGAAGCCATAGTCCCCTCCCAAGATGAAGGAGAGAAAGCTCATCGCGGTGATTAGGGCCTTTTAACGCTGGTGATTGGATTGCTTGCGTTTGGATTGATGCCTGCTTCACCGACCCAGACTGCCAGTTGGTTTCGAGGGAAAACAGGCTGGTTTACACCACGGTCAGTCACCCAGTTTTACCAGATAGGTATGAATTGAGGAATCTTGAACCAACATGCTATGTGCCCCAGTGAGGAGATCATCATGGTCAACCGGGTCATCCGCGACGACCCTAGCAAGGGCAGCATGCACAACCGCCAACCCATCACGCCGAAGCTGCTGTGGCAAAGCATTCGAGACCTCGACCTGTGGCCGCTTTACATTATCGGATTGACATTTCAAATCCCAACGACCCCTCCGCAGCAGTATCTGACGCTGATCCTGAAGGGAATGGGATTTGACACGTTCAAAACCAACCTTCTCACCATCCCGAGCACAGTCCTTCATATGCTCAACATGATGGCGTTGACGTATGCCTCCGAGGTCCTTGGTGAACTGACTCTCGTGTCTATGATCGGGCAGATCTGGGCACTTCCCTTTTTGATTTACATCTATGTCGTTGATATCAATAAGATCAACCGGTGGGTCGCTTGGCTGGTCCTGACATTGCTTCTGGCCTATCCGAATGGTAAGCCGGTCTTGACATAGAGAAATGTATCTCTTCACGCAAAGGCTGATATATTTCCGACCAGCACATCCAATCCAAGTGAACTGGAACTCACGCAATTCCAACACCGTTCGCTCCAGAACCGTCTCAGCGGCTCTCTACAATATGTCGGTGCAGTGTGCCGCAATCACTGCGTCCAATATATATCGCGCTGGTAAGATTTCCCCCCTCCAGTGCTGCAGCTTTGCTTCTTGTGTGACAAATCGCTAAGGCCCATTTCCCAGATGATGCTCCGGTATACCGGCGTGGCAACCGCATCCTCATCGCACTGACAGTGACCAACATCTTCATCTACATCTTCACCAAGTTGTACTATCTGTGGCGCAACTCGAGCCGGGACAGGAAATGGAGAGCCATGACGGCGGAGGACCAACTTCATTATCTGCAGACGACAACGGACGAGGGAAGCAAGAGGCTGGATTTCCGATTTGCGCACTAATCTGGAGGCGAGGGGGAACGGATGGATCCTTGGATCTCGGCATGGATTGCTTGACGACTGTGGGCATAGTCTGACAGGAGTGGGGGATCAACGTGGGAATTCGTCAGATAATGCTCAGACAGACAAAATAGATCGCATGAGGACATCCTTGATGTGTCAGCAAATCAACAATATGAATAGTTGTAGTGGATTGCTGTGAAGACTTCTGCCTTATAATGCAGAGTGACCACACACAGAACCAACGCTTACTCGAGTCAGAAGACCAAGTAAATGTCTTGCATTGACACGAAAAGCACTGCAATTCTTTCAGGCCAGAGTTTATTTAAGGGCATGTCTATTTGTAAGAACACGATCCATGCCTCATCCTGTCAGCGTTAATGGGGAGGTCTAATTTCTCTGGTCATTTTTATCGTCTCGTTGGAGAAGTTGAAACATCAGTTATCAGATCCTGGAAAATCGTGTTCAGAATTCATGACAGTTAAAACCTCTCACAACTTCCTCCACATCAAGAAAAGAACAGACTCTGCAATTGCCATCTTACGCAACGATGGTGTGCTTTTCTTGCGATCTTGCCAAGTTCATCGGCGGTTGTTGCGCAAGCTGGCGATTCTGTCACGCCATCCCCGGCCAACGTCTACGCTGGATCATTCGAGCATGACAATCGACCACGTTGCTTTCGAAGATTATCAAGACAGCTGGAATTGCGCCCAAAACTGGACGTATTATCATGGCTCGTGGTGCTGCCCTATCTATCACGCCATCTGGCGTAGACATAACGCGCAACGGAGCAAGTCAGATCTTCACAACGCTCGAAAGAAAGTCATCGCCCACAATGATTACCGGAAAATCGGCACGGAGTGCTTTGAAATCAATAGATCTGATAGCAGCAAATCGGAGCCATACCCCGCAGTGATTGCGCAAGATGGTGCCTCTGTATCCGGACGAGATGAAGATATATTAGCGATGATGGAACGCGGCCACCAGCAAACTTCGTGCCATCAGCAAAGCTTCCTGCCCAAATCCCAAGGACACAACCTATCCAGCAGACTGAGCTTTGACCATGGCTCCATCTCTCGTTGAAACTCTTCCTGTCCGCGAGGCGCCTGACCCCACGCTGAAGTTCAACAGTGGATTCAACAAGGAGAACGTAGTGGGATATGCCGAGTCTTACGTCAAGGAGGACGAGCTCAAAGGCACCAAGAATCAGCCCCCCGCATCGTTTCCTCATTACCTCCCGGTCTGGGACAATGAGACAGAGAAGTATGTGTGTGTCACGGGCTCTTATCACACTCTGCATCAATTGCACGGGACTAACGTATCTCCACACAACCTAGATACCCTCCATTGACGCCCTTTGAGCATTACGACCACGGCAAAGACGCGGATCCATCTTTCCCCGATCTGCTCCCCAAGGGCCAGGCGCAGGTGGATGATCTCACTCCCAATATTGGCAGTGAGGTCCGTGGTGTGCAGTTGAGCCAGTTGACGAAGGAAGGCAAAGACCAGCTGGCTTTGTTCGTTGCGCAGAGAAAAGTCGTCGGTAAGTGGTCCACATCCCTCGAAGCCAGACCGATTGATTGATTGCCCGATGGACGACGAGTGGACTAATCGATGTCTGGCACTCCCCTCCAGCCTTCCGCGACCAGGACTTCGCCCATCTGCCCATCGACAAGGCTCTCGAATGGGGCGGATATTTTGGAAGACACCACATCCATCAAACCTCCGGAGCGCCCAAGGGATACCCGGAGATCCACCTGGTGCACCGCGGCGCCGACGACAAGACCGGCGCCCAGTTCCTCGCTACGCGGACCAACTCCGTCACCTGGCACTCGGACGTGACGTTTGAGAAGCAGCCGCCCGGCACGACGTTCCTGTATTTGCTCGACGGACCCAAGAGCGGAGGCGACACTCTCTTCGCGGACATGGCGCAGGCTTATCGTCGGTTGTCGCCTGAATTCCGGAAGAGACTGCATGGGCTCAAGGCCGTCCATTCGGGTATCGAGCAGGTGAACAACAGTCTCGCCAGGGGGGGCATCGCGCGACGAGAGCCCATTACGTCGGAGCATCCGATTGTTAGAACACATCCTGTAAGTTGACATTGGGTACCGTCGGAACGAAATGTGAGTCGGCTTACGGAGAGTTTTACTTGGCTAGGTGACCGGCGAGAAAGCCCTCTTCGTCAATCCGCAGTGTGAGTAGAACATGCGAATCAACTACAGAGAACAACGTTTGAACACGAACTAACATCCTTCGACCAAGTCACGCGCTACATTGTCGGATACAAGAAAGAGGAGTCTGACTTCCTCCTCAAATTCCTGTTCGACCACATTGCCCTGTCGCAAGACTTGCAGACCCGTGTCAGATGGAGGCCTGGAACCGTCGTCGTGTGGGATGTAAGTGCTTCTCTCTGTTTTCACAGTGGCACATATACGTTAGAGGTGCTAACTAACATCTTCAGAACCGGGTTACTGCCCACTCGGCCCTGTTCGACTGGGAGGATGGACAGAGACGGCATCTGGCCCGAATTACGCCCCAGGCAGAGGCTCCATTTGAGACTCCCTTCGAAGGATGAAGACAATAAGAAGCATTTCGAGTTTTGACAGGAGCAGTCCTTTGGATTCGAAGGATGGCAATGCAACTTACAGTGGATATTGAAGACTCGAGTATCGTGATGGCAGTGTCTTCACTCAGATAGCATGATATGATCCTCCTTATGCATATGGTTTCTACGATGACCAACTCATACCTATCTCCAGTGGACAACTCAAAGAAGTAGCTCATCGACCGTTTAAGCTTACTTATAACACTAAGTATTTAAAAGAGTTATATATAGTATAGCTACTCTACTTAATTTAATATTGATTAGATACTTCTTATAAGGTCTCCAGATGTACATCGAGGACACTGTAAAGTCTTACAGAGTCCCCTCTAATAGGCTGTCCGTACTACAGTTACTGCTCTAAAGAACCAAGACCAGTAGAGTCAGTCGTAGTGCTACAAAGTATTCAACATTGGAAACCTTTCATACGATCTATATCTATATGTTTAGTAAATAGCTCCGTGCTCTGCAAACAGTCATGCCTGGGACAAACTCATATCTAACAAAAATACCCGACGGACTTAATCAACCAGGCCCGGAGGAAGAACCACCACATAATCCAAAGGAGCCGCCTCGATACCGTCCGGCGTGCCCACAATCTTGAGCGTATCGCCCTTGTTGATTCTGACACTGCGGAACGTGACCCGCGACGCCGAGTGGCCGTCAAGGAAAGTAGACGGCGCATGGCCAAGGGTGTCTTCGTGATTGCCGATCCATTCGCCCACCAGGCGGTTGTTGAGGTAGAGCTGCCACTGGGCCCGGCCGCCGATCAGATCGTAGTAGTTGACCGCGAGGTCGTACGTGCCGGACGGGAATGGGAGCGTCGCCGTGGCCGTGCCGGCGGTGGTGTTGGACGTGGTGACGATCGCGGTCCAGTTGGATGCGGCCTCGAAGGGAGTGACGGCGACGGCTTTGTAGCCGTCCAGCGTCATGCTCTCGGCTTCCACGCGCCAGGGGTGATGGCCGACGCGCTGGGCCTCGTCGGGAATCCCGGACAGGTTCCAGTAGAAGTTGGTGATGGCGTCTCTCCAGACGATGGAGTGGCCGGCCTGGTACGTGAGCCGGTAGAGGACGTGCTCGTAGCGCTCGCGGTCGATCTTGTCCTGGAGGGACTCCCACTGCGTGACGAACGTCTGGGCCGTCTCCGCGCCGGTGTAGTGCGCGTCGTAGAAGTACTGGATGACGGTCTTGCCGGAGTGCAGCCGGTGGGTGTAGTTGACATGGTGGAACCACAGGACGAGATCGTCTGGGGTCGTGTCGATGTTCTCGTACATCGCCGCGACTTCGGGGGGATATTGACCGGAGAACCCCGTGCCGTTCGAGACAGTGCGGTCCATTCCGATCGTGGTGTGGTCCGCACGCGTCCATTGGCCCCAGCCATTGTTGTCTTGGGACTGCGGGTTGGGTCCGAAGTGAGTGTACAAGATGTCCGTCAAGGTCTGGATGCCGAGATTGCCGCTGTAGCCCTCGTACGCGGGCCACGACTCCATGGACATCTTCGTGATGGTCTCGATGACGTCGGGGTCCAGGCCGAAGGTGAGACGGATCCAGTCCTGCAGGATGGCTTGAGGATCCTCGGCGGCGTTCCAGGCCAGGCGACCGTAGGCGTACAGGTTGGACATGGCCAGGTGGCTTCCCAGCCAGGTCGTGTTGGTGCCGACGTTGACGACGGCGGCCGATCCGCCGAGCGGCCGGTTGAAGCGCTTGCCCGAGACGACGTCGCGGACGAGGGATGGCTGATTGTCGACCCGGAGGTCAAAGTCCAGCACCGTCTTCCACAACGGCGGCAGGTAGACCAGATGGCATTGCTGGCCCAGGTACTCCTGGGCGACCTCGAGCTCGATCGCCGTGCTGGTGTGGAGGAGGTTGGCGAACAGTGGTGACGCAGGCTCGCGGACCTGGAAATCGATGGGCCCGTATTTGATCTGCACCACGACGTTGTCGTCGAACTGGCCATCCAGAGGCTTGAAGAACTGCACGGCCGCATTGGCGCGGTCCGCCGTCCAGTCCGACTCGTTGAGCTGATTGTAGACGAACGCACGGAACATGACCACGCCGCCGTGTGGTTTGAGCGCCTTCGCGAACAGGTTCGCGCCCTGCGCCAGAGTCCGGTTATAGGTCAGCGGGCCCGGCTGTCCCTCGGAGTTGGCCTTGACGAGGTAGCCGGCCATGTCGGGAACATGTTCGTAGATCTGATCGGTGACGTTCGTCCACCACGCAATGACCGAAGGGTCGAGGGGATCAAAGGTGCTGAGACCGCCGATGAGCGTGGGCGACGCGAAGTTGAGTGAGATGCCCAGCTGCACGCCGTAGGGCCGGAAGACATCGGCGATCCTGCCCAGACCTGCAATGTTCTGAGCGCTCAGGAGGGTGGCGTCGGCATTGACGTTGTTGACAATGACGGCATTGACCTTGATGGATGCCAGCAGACGCGCGTAGTCGGCGGCGCGAGTCAAGTCGTCGACGATCGTGCCATTCGCGAAGAAGATCGAAGCACCGCCGTAGCCACGCTCGATGCTCCCGTCCAGGTTGTCCCACTGATTCACCCATCGGATCGGCGCCGTGGGATTCGAGGCGTAGGCGACGTCGGAGAGATTCCCCTGGGCCAGCATGGCCAGGTATTCGAACGCACCGTAGAGAGCGCCGCGCTCGTTTTGGCCGAGGATCTGAACGGTGCTACCCTTGGTGCTCAGCCAGAACCCATCTTCCTCGAGCTGTGGAAGATGACCCGCGTTGCCACAGAGCTTGGTGTATTCGTCGACCGTACCGACCACCACCGCGGACGATGGTTTGCAGTTGTCATGTTGGAGATTCGCCCGCTTGCCGAAGATGCCCTGCAAGCCCTTCTGCAGCTCGACACCGGCGACGTAGACCGGACTCGTCTGGGTCGCGTTGAGAGCAACGATGTTCGAGGGCAGAGCATTCTGGTAGCGACTGCCACCAGGCAATGGCGCATAACGCAACCAGCCATCCAGACCGTTCTCGGCGGCAGCGAGGCCGACCGAGAAGGCGAGGAACCACAAACTGCGCATCATTCTGTACAACGGTACAAGGTACACGTACCTGCAGCGACAGGCCGTCGCTAAACACGGAGACCAGGTTATCCATTTATAACATCCCTGGCAGACGCTGTCACCACGACCATCCGGGAAATTTACTGCGTATGGGGAGAGAGTATTTCCCCCACATCGAGGCCAAACCTGGGGATTTCGGCTA
>JSYV01000267.1:0-57866 GCA_000787455.1 Evansstolkia leycettana | reverse complement strand
GGGGGGGGGGGGGGGGGGGGGCGCTCCATCCCCAGAGTCGAGTGTCTATGGATCCACGAATGAGAGATCATGAAAGGTGCATTGCAAGCTCGTGAGTTTGCGATTCATTTCGTAAGATACGAAGCATCTGTGGAGTCACTCAGAACATTGTGTTGCGGAGCAGGCCCCTGAGTGGGAGCCAGGACAGTGGATGAACTCCGTGATTTGTATGGAGGAGTCTGCATAACCTGGTCGTTCAATGTCGGTCGTCTTTGCCTGTGAGGTGTTCTTTTCACCAAACGGACAGCAATCTGAAGCCCGATAATGGAAGTACAGAGTACTGCTCAGCATCATCGTATGAATCATTGCTCGTGGGGTCGAGAGCTCAACAGCTCCACGCACCAAGTGGGCACCCGCGATGATCATTGCCCTCAATCTTGTAGTATTTTCCCCCAGATTTTTCCGGACCCCTCTTCGCTTGCAGAGACCATGCTGCGTCTTGCGGACGAGATATGCAAGTGAGAAGCGATCGTGCCAAACCATCGCGAGATGCATTTGACTCAGGGGTGCACGGCAGAAGTCGATCTGCTGTAACAACTCATAAACGAATTCGAGTATCAGTAGACTGCCACGACCCGAGCAATATCGTGGATTGCTACGGGCGATGCGTATTTCCGGGATGTGGTTTTCTGAGTGCAGTGATGTCTTTTCTGTCCTGGAGAGAACAGAACTCTACGCAGTAACCAGTTGACTCTCGCCGTCTACGCCTTTGGACTTACAACCATCGGGTGAGTCTATGTGTCAGGAATCCGAGGTGCCCCTTCCTATATCTTGGCAATCATTTCAGTTGATATCAGCATTATTTGCCCCTATTTTGGAGAAAAGTGATCTGGATTATACAATTCAACATCAGCAATACAGTGCTCTTTTAGGCAATTTGAGGCTAAAGGATCATCCGGAGATAGCTATAAAAACCCCTGTTTTACTGCAGTGTTATGTAGAAGAATCAGACCTTCATTATTTGAATTTCGTGGGACCTAAATTAGTAGGGCGTAGCTCATAGATCTTGACACTATGGAATCCAATCCGATTCTCATGCTCCTGAATAAATTGGGAGTCGCAGTCTCACTGGTTGCCCTGATAGGCGTCATCAGACTAATTCTCATCTGGATGGCATCTTGAACGTTGTACAGAGCGCTTAACTTCATTGCACCACATTAGATGGGTAACTATATGTAGAAGCCGTCAGATCACTACAGTACGATAAAGAATGCCTGATCCAGTTTCCTCAGTCCTGCTTCTGTGATACTTTCCAAGCTCCTCGATGGATCGACTCCCATGGAAGCTCCCACAGATTTAGTGATTGTATCTGAGGCCATAAGCACTAGAAGACACTGCAATGGTGACTCGGAACCTCGACCACCTTCAGACCTCATGCTGGAGCAACCACAGCAGTGCAACTGTTCGGCTCCGATTGCTGTTTCGATCATTCTGTGGATGCCCAAGTACCGCCATCCTTCAGCCCGAAGCGGGAGCCTTTCGCATCATTGCTGCTATTATTAAATGTCAACAAGAATACATTCCATAAATGGTTATGCTGTGAGCAGTCAAAAATTGACAGATCTCGTCTGCGCTGGATATATTGAAGGTTCCGATCTCTAGTCCCTGGCAATAGCCTGAATGATACGAGAGACTTGTCAGATTGTCATACTCCGTACGAAGAGACCTGTCACATTGTCGGTGATGATCGCCGTCCCTGTGTGTTTCCTTCAGGAAATGACCGTAGCAGGATAGGGGAATATCTCTTGCAAAGTCGAGATCTCTCTCGCGGGACGAAATCAAGACATTGGCTCGATTTTCAGGGTCCAGGAGCCATGTCGAAGAGTCGACTAAAAGACCCGAGGAGACTGCAAGAGAGGTAGAAATTAGCGGCGGACCGTCCATAGTAATTGGTCAGGTTTGACACTCCAGCATTGCCAGCGAAAAGGTGTGCTACTGAAGTCGTGGCTTGTGGCGTAAAGCTGGCCGTGAAGACATGGAGAACGAGTCAACGACAGGATAGCCAGATCGATCATGTCCTCTTTCGGACTCGTGGTCAGACGGCTGAACCAACCAGAATATTGAATCTGTCTCTAATTGCGGCCGCGATCAGGAACAAAAGGAAACCAGCCCTTCGAGCTGAATTGCTGGGTACACTGCCAGGCTGATTGGAAGGCTGAAGCGTGTTCCCTTGGAGTGTCTAAGAGTATTATTCGACTTTTTTGATCTTCTGCGATTCATCAGAGTTCTTCGCCTGTACCGCATCGCCATGACCTGCTAAGTATCGGACAATGATTCGTGTCTGTAGGGCTTGCAATCCGGAGACGCCGACTGGCTCGGCCACGATGTCTTATCTTGATATTCGTGTCGATGTCTGTACTGGCCTCGCTTCCATTGGATCTCAATTCTCAGCCAAACTCAGGCACCTTCAGTCTCGCACCCGGCCCGTCTGCCAATTAAGCTCGTGCCAAGCTTCTTCTCCCTATCATCATGCCATGTGGTGTTCCTCACTGCGCCATGCCGAGCGGTCCGGATGAACCAGGGCAACTCGGACCGATTGATTCAAGTGATTCTCATTGGAGGCGTTTCAATTCCAGCAGGCGCGCAGTGTATCAACTGCAGCTCGAGCCGCAACATGGGCTTTATGCAGACTAATCGTGGATCCTGGGTCCGAATCAGCCCAGCTGGCAAGCGTCTGATATATACCGATCCCGATTAACCCAGTTCACTCTGGCGATGATTCTTCTCTTCTCTTGTCGCTATCGCCCTTTGGAGCAATTCGATCATGATGTGGTCGACAGCGTTAGGCGTTCTGGCCTTGTTGCCAGGACTCGTATATTCGCTGGCTTCGACGGACTCGATCCAAGATGCCGTATGTATATGTCGGCTTCCAAAAAGCAACAACGAGGTCTTCTAACCAGAGGTTACAGGATCCTGCGCAATCGGGATACCTCCCGAACCACAAGATGGACCCAAATGTGGTCGCCGACTCGAGCTTCGGCATCCTGTGGACCTTCACCTCGCCGAATGAATACGAGACCTGGTACGCCAAGGCATTGACGTACACGCCTTCGGGATCCACGGAGCAATTAGTCATTACGGCGTCGAACATGAACATCGTCCGAGTCATGGACGGGAAAACGGGGAATCTCGTCGCGGAGAGACAGCTGACGCCGCCCTTCCTGCAGTCGGATATTGGCTGTTATGACATCCCGAATTATATTAGGATTACGGGCACGCCGATCATTGATCCTGATACGGATATCATGTGAGGGTCTTCAAGTCGAGTCTGGGTCAAATGAAGGACGGCTGACTGGGTCTAATAGGTACTTGTTTGCGAAAGGCTACGTGAATGGTAAGTTGACCATCGGCATCCTTTCCTGACGAATGCGACGCTAACATGGCCACCAGGGGCATCATCTGGCGGAGTCTTGAATGGTATGCCCATGTGCTTGCAAGGTGGTTGAGACGAATTGCATTAACAAATTACCCAGCGCGATACGACTTCTACGCCCTGACGATTCCGACGTTGGAGGATGCCCCCGGTTTCATGATGTCCAGTGGATTGGCTGACGATCGATTCCCAGCACTGCGATCTGTTCAACTACACCGGTATGCTCGTCTCTGTCAGCAAAACGCCCGGGGTGGGCGTCGTCAGGTACGCAATTGCCCCTGTGACTTGGAACGACAAGGCTCTGACCGGCTCAAAGTATCTACGCCATGGAAGCAGCCCCGGGCGCTCCTACACCGCAACCGCTGGATTACACCGTGCAGGAATGGGGCAAGGCCGGGATCTGGCAGAGTGGTATGGGCCTTGCAACTGACAAGTCTCGCATCTTCGTCGTCACTGGGTAGGTTGATCAGGTTGAGTTGATCAGGCTGAGTTGATCAGAAGAGTAACTGACGGTGTCTGCCAGCAACGGAGAAGGTCATCAGAATGCGAATTTCCCAGCAAGCGGTCACGCTCCGCTACCTACTCTGGATGAAGTTGTCGCGGATTTCTCGGTGTCGTCTTCCGGCGTGTTCGGTCTTGCGGATTACTTCGAGCCATATGAGTACGTTTCAATGGATGCCGCTGGTATGTTGTCTCGCACTCACCTTCCGTGTATGAGTCTCTTCGTTTTGACGACCTTGTAGACAAGGATCTGGGCTCGGGAGGCACCTGCCTTCTCGATGGCTCTACCTTCTATGGAACTGGTGTGAGCCGCATCGCTGTCGTCGTGGGTAAAAACGCCAAGGTGTATATCCTCAACGCAGACAATCTCGGAGGATACATGCAAGGCCCCGGAGGCACCGACAACATCCTGCAGACCATCGTTTCCTCCAACTCCGTCTTCGGTGGTTCGGGCAGCTACCCCCTCGAGGGAGGATACTTCTATTTCACGCCCATCGGGGATTATACGTACGCGTATAAATTTGGCACGGATGCCAATGGCGTGCCTCAGTTCACTCAAGCGGGCAGGACTCTTGTGCAATCGGCTGGACGCACTGGTGTTGGCCAGCCGACAATCACCACCAACAACGGGCAAGAGGGCACGGCAATTGTGAGTTGTTCCAGGGGTCTTTCTGTTTTGCGATGACTGACTCACTGGCTGCAGCTCTGGGTCACTGATGTCGATAACGGCCTCAGAGCGTTCAACGCCGTCCCCGATGCCAATGGAACTCTTCAGCAGATCCATATTCCGCCCACTGGACCGATCCAGAAATATCAGCGTCCCGCCTTCGGAGACGGACGCGTCTACGTGATGGGCAACAACGTCCTCACATGTTTAGGCTCGCCGGTCAATCTTCCCCTGCAGTGCTCGAGCCCAGTCGACTTCGGTTCGCTGAACGCTGGATCGACTGAGACCGTCACGATCAATTGTACCGCCCTGGTTGCCATTACCCAGGTCACCGGCTGCTCCACAGTCAATGCCGAGTTCCAATGCGACAATTTAACCATGCCCAGCGGCAGTCTGGCAGCGGGACAGACCTTCTCATTCCCGGTGACGTGGAATTTGACACAGGCCTCGATCAGCGATGCCCAGAATGTCAGCTTTGGCGAGGTCCTCCCGGGAGTGTCACCACCACTCTGAATGTCTACACGGCCAACGGAGTGGCTGGATACACCACGTCCGTCCCGGTCTCTCTCAGCGGCACTGTTGTCAGCGCCGGCCCGTTCTTGTACAGTACGCCTGCCGAGGTGGACTTTGGCGGAATCGTCATCGGGAACAATGGATCGTCCATCCTTTCCTCGTCCTTCATCATCCAGAACATCGGCAGTTCTCTCTTGACGTTCACCGGATTTGCCTGGCAGGATGCATCTGGTTCTTCCACCGACGATTCGTATCATAACGTCACCGCGAGTGGCGGGAACGCGGTTCTGGGAACCGTGTTCACTGCGTCGTCCTTCCCTACCGTTGGTCAGACCTTGTCTGCCGGTCAGAGTCTCACTGTTCCTCTCCTCTTCGAGACAACCACCGTTGGTCAGTACGCCAGTCAGCTCACGCTCTGGTCGGACGGAGAGAGTACTACAGTCTTGATGTCCGGGTCGGCGGGAAATCCGCCCATCGCCAACATCTCGGTCTCTACCGACGAAGGTGGATGGGACTACAGTGTCCCCGTGGCCCTGCACTTTGGCGATGTCCTTGCCGGCACCACCGTGCAACAGGAGATCCGCATCTGCAACCAGGGCGGATCGATTCTGACCATCACGAGATCCAAGGTACGTGTCAGCTCATGCCCGTCCAGTCCTTGCAGCTAATATTCAACAGCCTCCCGTCGATGGCCAACTCACTGCTGTGGCTCCCACCACCGACTTGGCCGAAGGATCGACCATCGACGTGGGGCAATGCGCCTACGGCCGAGTGGCCGTTTATGCCAACGAGCAACAAGTCAACCATCCATCCCAGTATCTCTCTTCGTCGTGGAGTCTAAACACCGACGGCAAAGACGCCCTCCACCCCACTCAGGACTTCGGCGTGCGTGACGTCGTCGCGGATGTGACGATCACGACTCGCCAGGTCGGACCTCTTCTGCCGAATGGAACGGCGCGGTATCAGTGGGTGGGATGTTTCCAGGGTGAGTATGACCGTTAAACAGCACAGTTTCTGGGCAGTCGTGATAATGCTGATTCCATCAGATACAACTCTCGGACGCAATTTCCCCGTGCAACTCAACAACGCTACAATGCAACAGACCAATACTAATGAGCAGTGCCAGCAACTGTGCATGGACAATGGCTATGCCCTGGCGGGGACGGAGTATCGTAGGTGCTCTTCTCATCCCTTTCAGGACGATAGGCGTGCTGACTGGCAGTAGGCATCGAGTGCTGGTGTGGAAACTCGATCGCATATCCCCAGAGTTACACGCCTGATTCAGCCGGCTACTGCAGCTATACCTGGTGGGTTCCGTTCCATCTTGATGTCTGTATCGATGTCCAATGCTAACCGATCCCATCAGCCCTGGAGACGCAAGCGAAGGTAAGTTCAGACCGTTGAAGCTCATCCTGCTGGTAACCCTTTCAATAAACTAACGGTGGCTGCAGCTTGCGGCGGCTTCAACGGTTACAATCTGCATCTACGCAGACATCACAAAATTCAACATTCCCGCCTTCCTGGCCATGGAGTCCTCATCGTCCTCGGTGGTCTCTTCCACAGCCGCGCCCACGTCTTCCCCGAGCAGCTCTTCCACGCCGATCAGTAGTTCCGCGTCGGTTACATCGACACCAACATCCAATTCTTCAGGAACGCCTACATCCACGTCGACCTCGATTCCTACGTCCTCACCAGAGACGGTGTCCTGCCCAGCCGGCAACGGCACGATCGTCACCGAACCCTCCGGCCAGCAATTTCTCATCGAGTGCTCCGTGGACCATTACGGAGGCGACCTCAGCAATGCACTCACCCAGACATTTGGCGACTGCTTGGCCGCCTGCGCGTCTAATACGGCCTGTGTCGTGGTGTCCTGGGTCGGTCCCGCGCCGGGATACTGCTACATGAAGAATGTCGTGTCGGATAACGTGGTGATGGGCAATCCTAACATATGGGGTGCTGTCCTGGTGGGAAGCATTTCCCCGTCATCGACAGGGACACCTACGTCTAGCTCCTCTGCCTCTGCCTCTGCTTCTGCGTCCACTTCCTCGACGTCTGGTTCGTCTGTGCCGACGTCTACCTCGGCCACCGTTACGCCCAGCTGTTCGGCGTTGAGCTCTTCCGTGGCGAGCTCGTCAACGAAGGTTTCTAGCTCTTCTGCCTCTGTCTCTGTCTCTGCTTCTAGTTCTTCTTCCAGCAGCCCTGTTTCTAGCTCTTCAGTGTCCACATCAGCCTCCAGCACGCCTGCTTCCAGCTTTGCTTCTACCTCTGCAGTATCCACTGGCTCAAGCACGCCCGCCACCAGCTCCGTGGTCTCTACCTCTGCGTCTAGCTCGCCAACCCCGTCAAGCACTGGTAAAGACTAATCCAATTCCTCCTTCTCTGATGCTGCTAACTCCTGCCCAGCCTCTCCATCCGGCAGCTCAACCGTCACCTCATCAGCCTCTGCCACAGTTTCCGGCTCGCCTCTGAACTCCAACGAACCCAACACGGTGACCAGTGGCAAGGATCAGTGGACCTACATTGGCTGCTATATGGATCTTGTGACCGACGCCCAACGCGTCCTTTCGGGCGCCTCCTTCGCGTACGACGGCATGACATTGGAGTCGTGTGCCCAGAACTGCAGCACGGGAACATATAATGGGAACGCGTTCAACTTCTTCGGCACGGAGTATGGCGGCGAGGTAGGGATCTTGATCCTCACGCGTTCTTTCTTAGCGCAAAGCTGACAGTCATCCGTAGTGCTATTGCGGATATACATGTAAGGCAATCAACCATTCTTTCAGCCACCATCTCTTCTAACCCACGACAGTGAACGCCACCCTCAAAGCCCCCGAATCAGACTGCTCGTTCGCCTGCAGCGGTTCCAGCACCGAGCTCTGCGGCGCCGGCGCCCGTCTCAGCGTCTACAACAACACAGCCTACAACGCCCCGCCTCCATCACCGGCCCACGTCGCCAGCGCGGGAGGTTTCAACTGGGTCTCATGCTACACCGACAGCGGCGCTCGTCTGCTGAAAGGGGACTCCTACGTCTCAAGCACCGATATGAGCGTCGAGACCTGTGCAGCGTTCTGCAATGCTGGAAACTGGCTGTTGATGGGCCTCGAATGGACCCAGGAGTGTTACTGTGGGAACACCACGAACCCGGATGCGAATGGCGTCACGGCGCCAACGTCAGATTGTAACATGCTCTGCTCGGGGAGTGTGGTATGTCTTCCTCTCTCCGTGACTTGCTGAGTTGCGATAAAAGCTGACTGGAATAGCTGGAGTATTGCGGTGGTAGCTACCGTTTGGACTTTTACGCTAAGCCGGGAGCGCTGCCATCGCCATCTTCGTCGTCTGCGAGTCCAAGCAGCACTCTGACGGTGTGATGAACGTGGGACAGCAGTTTTAAAGAGACTCGATGGGAGAAAGGGAAGCAGAGGTATATAAGGAAGTAGTGTTCTTCCAGATGGTCTATAATGGTTTTATAATTGTTTAATTCGTTCACTTCTTTGATATAGTATAGCAACTAGTTAGATAGATATACTTCGATGTATTTGTCTCCAATATCCAAGCAAGTTGACCTGTACGCTCGAGATTGTATATTCCTAGTATTTCAACATCACCACACGAACGAATAGCGATTTGCCAATTGAATTGGACCCCGAAACGAACAAGTCGACCACATTGATTGAGAATATAATCACTTTGGCTTTTACTTCAACACTCTTGCAGATCAGCCAGTCTTGAGTGGCCAACCCTCTCCTTCGATTGCCCATCAAGGATGCGTCTGGAGATATCTCAAATGGATTCATTCTGTAATCATAGGCTTGATCCTTTATCTCCGTCTAGTTTGCACAGCCACGCAAAGGTGACATTGTCCTTTCTACGACCCTGGTCCCATGCGTTTCAGTATGGTTCGTCGCTCCCTAGTGAGCAATGCTACTGTAGTTAGGGGCCCGCATGACAGGCGCTGTGGCTAACTTACTGGCATCACATTGGCTCAGCCTCGATCAAAGGCTCGCCCCAGGGGAGGTGAGGCTGTGCAACATCCAGCTCAATTGATTGAGTTCAGCTGAAGGTCGCTTGGCAATCAGTTCTGTATGATGGTTTGTGATGTTGGACTTGGATATTTAACTGACGATGTTTCCGGATGTCGAAAGCTCCAATCTGGGATATTGTTGCGTGGTCAATCGGAGAAGACAAAGGCACCTCCTTCGACAAATACATCAAATCACTCCTCCAAGAAAGGAGCTTGGATTCTACTATGAGCGGCTATCCACCTCCTCACGGCCAGATGCCGTACCAGCAACCGCCAGGACACGGCCAGCTGCCATACAACCCACCACCACCACAGCAGCAGGGGTATGCGAAGCATTGGCAGAGCCAGCAGCCCTACAGCCAACCTCCTAACCAGCCAATGTACGGACAGTATGGCGGTTCTCCGCCACCGCAGGGTCAAGCGCCGTATGGTCTCTTCCTGGAGGACCTGCGCCAGGCCAATATGGCATGCCACCACAGCAGCCATATCCTGCGCCTCCGGTCAGATATTCCCGCTTTCCTCCCATTTGTGCTCGAGCTGACTTTTGTCTCATCTCAGGTGCAGAATCAAGCGCCGTACAACCACGGCCAACCCATGCAATCATATCAGCCCCAGTCTGCTCCTGCCACGCCAGCGTCCCCGGGCTACGATCCTCACCAGACATCCCGGGCGGGTTGCAAACGGAAATTGCCGCAGTCCGCGGAGCGATGAATGACAAGAGTGGGAAGAAGCTGATGAAAGTCCTATCCGACCTCGACGCGCTGCAAATGGTCTCCTTGCCTGACAAGTACAAGGCACAGGTGTACAGCGAACTGGCAAAGGACATCAAAGCCTTGACCAAGGGCGATGCCGAGGACTATCTGCTGCTCCTGATCAAAGGGCCGCTGGAGCATGACGTGCACTATGCGAGGCAGGCAATCAGCGAAGAGAACGTGCTATTGCTGAATGACGTGCTCATTGGGCGCAGTAATGCGGATATCAACGCGATCAAGGAAGCCTTTCGACGGAAGTATCATGTTAGCTTGGAATCTGCCATTGACTCATTCCCGTTCGATGAGAAATACCGCAGACTCTATTCGATGATTTTTTCCGCCCGACGCACCGAAGACTCCGTCTTGCCAGACCCAGCGCAAGCCGCAGCTGATGCGAGGGAACTCCAAGACGCAACGGAGGGAGTCAAATTCGGAGCCAATGACATGGTTGTGTTCCAGATCCTGACGTCTAGGAATGATGCACAACTCCGCGAGATTGCCTCCGCGTATCGGAGGGACTTCCATAAGCCGCTCGAGGCGGTTCTGAACAAGGAGTACACGGGCAAGATGGAGGATACGGTTCTGTTGGTCCTAGACTGGGCCATCAACCGTGCTCGCAGTGATGCGAAGATGCTTGAGGAGTCGATGAAGGGATTCGGGACGGATGAATTATTGCTCGAGAGTAGGGCACTCCGTGTGCACTGGAACCGCCAACACCTCCACCGGGTGAAGGCAGAGTTCAGGGCAATGTGCCAGGTGGATCTGATTCAGAGGGTCAAGAAGGAGACGAGTCGGGTACGGGAGGACTTCTTGGTTGCTCTTCTGGATTAGGAGGATTGTCTTCGGAGGAGCACGGCTTGTTGGCGCAAAGTCGGGTTATCGAACATGTAGTGGTCAATGAACCGAGTCCTTGGTCGAACTTGACTGCGAAGTAGCATTCTTTACCAGCTTCAAACTTGACCCGCGTGACGATAATCGTTGAGATCGTTGAGGACTTGATCGTCCCATCCAAACGAGTGAACAATTGAGGCCATTTATGCCTGTGAGAGACGGAGTCAGAGATGGCCCTTTCCCAGCACCTCTGTATATTATATAACTTGTCGCTCTTTTGTTTTCCCTGCGATGTAGTGTGCAATCGGTGATACTGGCATTTAGTTTGACTTGAATATTGCATAAATCCTTAGTTGGTCCATGTACTTGAGGAATTGGACGTGGTGAGGACTTCCACGTCACTTGTCCTGAAGTAGAACTAAAATGTCAATAAGCCTTCTCTATACAATGCCTGAGACTGTGCTTTGAGTGATGACTGTATCTTTGGTTGTCTTGTCATTCATGGGTCCTCAACGCGGGATGATTCTGATTGCAGTCCATGACTTCAACGGACTTGATATTCAGATTCCGAACTCTACAGCTTCAAGACAGAGGAGGCCGCCTTCAATCTCTTTCCTCGATGGCTCATGACTGGAGTTAGACCACGCACTGGAGGGGTTGTAGTCCCAAATTGACCCCTTCCCCTCATTATCCCAGTTAGTATCTCTGGTTACTACGTCTACAGTGAATGAAATTTCACCCTCGTTTATGGCACTACAGCCATGAGGATAGTAGAGACTTACTATGGAAGAATTGCTATAACTAGCCAGTTAAAAACTGTCTGAATCACGAGGAATAGGCTGATGAAGTGATCCATCCGATTGACCTACGACCACAGATGTAGAAAATGGAGAGGCCTCTTCACAGTATATAATTACGATGCAAAGCATCCAAAGCAAACCCTTCTCACACTCAAAGCTTTGGAGCTTGGAAATCGACAGGGGTAAGATCCGAATAACTCGAGAGCTGATCATGACTCTCATCTTGTTGCTGGTCCTTTTTCCTAGAGTGTGACATTCGATATTAGCAATGTGCCTCGTTTCGTATGCATCATTGCAATGGCGAATCACTTACTTGTGTGTCTCCTCCGCATGCTGAAGTGTTCTAATCACAAAGGATGTAATAATCAAGATCACCGACAGAACTGACACTGTAATAAACCCTTTCCGATACTGAGGTTCATCGACCTGCTGCCAGACAATCAAGGGCAGCCAGGCCTGGAACACATAGGCGATTTCGTTCATGCTTCCAACGACGAGGGCGCGTTCTTCGTTGTCTTCGGAACAAATCTCGTGTGCCCAGCTAGAAACGTTAATCCATCGTCAGAGGTCATTGATCGCAAATATATCTGCTTTCTTTCTTTTTTTTTGTGTCTCAACCACTCCAGGAAAGGAAACATACGCCATGCAGAGACCGCTCAGGCCATAGCCTGCCCCCGAGGCAATATAGCAGAACCATTTCCATCCTGTGGGAATGTCCCAGACAGCCAGCGAGACGTAGCAGATAATGTTCACACACTGTCCACGGGCTTAGTAGGGTCATATGGTCAATCTGACGGCTTGGAAATGACTTACGGCACCGAATAAGATGGGTGGCCAACGTGCTCCTTTGAAGATGGTATCGGATGTCCCTTTCCGTGCTGTCAGCACACGAAACTTTTATATCCACAGTGCTGCAGCTCAAGAATCAATGTGACGTGTGTAACCTACAGGCATAAATGAGCGTCGTGACCACTTGAACCGCATTCGTTGTGGTTGGGTATGCGTTGATCTGGGCGACGGTGTATTTTGGGTGCTTGGAGGACTTGAGATATCTATAATCCTGTCTTAGCATCCTTCCTATCGAGGTCCACAAGCTGGTGAAACAAACTGTTGAAAGACAGGTTGGCTGCCTGCAGCACCGTTGTTGAACGTCCTAAGGGTGTCCTTCAGTCAGCTTCATGAGCAACATCAGTCTTGCTCACGGTTCGAGGAGACTAACAGATACAGAAGAGTTAACAGGTAGATATGCCACGATGTGAAGATCTTCTTCAATTTGAGTCTTGTGAGTGGCCCTCGATTCTTTCTTCCCTCGAGCTCCATTCTTTTCTGGGCTAGAGCAACTTCCTATAATCGAATCTTTAGCACAGTTTTGCATGCCAGAAAAAAAAATCTCCTCTACCTTTTCAGTCAAGTACCATGGGTTGGAGATCTCTGGGACATCAGGCAAGAGGAAGAAGCCGCTCAATGCAATTGGAAGGGAAATGATTCCATCGACCATGAAAAGCCTACATGCCTGTAAGTAAGCCACATCCCAGGAACGATCACAGAGAGACCTCTTACCATTGCCAACCTTTAAATCCACCACGCCCGCCCAACTTGTATACTGCGGCCATGAGGTACCCGGAAAACATGCTTCCAATTCCACTGCTGGTGTGGAAGATACATGACCGTTTGGCAAGCTCGTCTTTCCGATACCATGAACCAATGATGTATTGCATTCCCGGGTAAAAGGAGCTTTCAGCGAGACCTGGGCATAATGTTTGTCAGTAAGATAAAGGCAACTGCTCCGAATCTCATCCTTACCGACGAAAAACCTCAACACGTAGAACTGAGTTGGTGTGTTGCACCTCGATAGAGAGAAAGTGAGAACCGTCCAGAGAAGCTGATGAGATGAGATACACATCGGTCAGTAACGTTCCCACACATGAGAAGCCCCGGCATGGCCTTACCTCCATGGCCGGAATCCAGTATCGTGGCCGGATGCGAGTCAAAAGTAGATTACTCGGGATTTCGCCAATCACGTAACCCACTGTCCAACATGTCTGCATGTAATTGAGCTGGTTGGCATAGAGGCCCAAGTCCTCTTTCCTGGTGATGGTCAGGATCTATATCTATCACTCTGTTCCACAGTCCGGCAAACACACGTACATCCCCGACACGAACGCATTGTTGATATTGACCTGATCGAGATACTTGATGAAATACCCTTGGAAGGTCCATGTCCGTCAGTGGAATGGAATGCATTTGAGGCTCGTTGAAGAGCATACGTACCCAAAGATGCAAACGTGAGAATCGCAGTGTCGAGCTTGAACAGCAGTCTGCGTTCTTCGGGAGACTTGTCCAAGGTATCCCAGATATAGCTTACCCACTTTTGCTTGACATCTTTCTGAATGATAGTTTCTGAAGACTCCGAGGATGGAGCCATTGATGCTGGGATTGCGTCCTGATTTCACAATAAAGGAGATCTTCTAATTACTGAATCGAAACTTCGTCCTGGACAAACTGCCGGTAAACAGGAGTATAGAAATTGGGGTAATGGCCCGAGTAAGGAAAGACATTCCTTACCGTAATCCAGGGAAGAATATCATGTTATATATAGCTCAGATGGCGGGATTTCACTCCACTACGTCGCAAGAGGCACTCTATCGTTTCACGAGATCTCTTCTGTCCCCTCCCTAAGCTCTAAATCAAGTGGGGGTTACGTCGTGGCTGGATCGTATCATCCTCATCCTCATTATGAGTGACATTTGTGCGCTAACAGACCATCACCATCCACGCGAGCAGCTCACCATACAGCTCGAGGATGGTGTGCGTGCAAGATCAGCCATTCCGAATTTCCTGCAGAGGACAGGCTGAGACCTGGACATGCCAATCATCATCAAATTCATTGGCTATTCCTCCTCAAAGATAGATTTGCTTATCTGGATTGACTTTATATTTTCTGCCTACGCCTCTCTACCTGGACTACGTGCGAGGTAATGTGTCTTCCCTTGAGGGCTCTAGGGCAGAGTATGGGGGAGACAACTATTCTATCCTCCATGTTAATGGCTTATTTACACGAGTAATCCAGTTCCTATTCACGATAGTTAAGATACAGCTAGAAATACTGTAGTGCAAGACTAAGCACAACTCGCCAGAATGGAGACTTGAGATCTTGCAGCCTCGCCAGTGTCTGCACCTCCAAATAGCATCTTGATCCGCTCTCTTTGTACTTTCTTAGCTTTCACCCAAGTAGCCGTGTGGCCCTCGACAGGGGGCAGACCATAACCGGCTCTATCATTGTTGATCCATGCCAGAACGTCATTCACGTAGTCCTCCTCAACATCCTTCAATGAATGAAAGGCCCTTCCGCTACCTTTCCGCCTCACTCGCTCTCTATACTCGTCTCTCATGCTCTCCTCCGCTGGTAATCGTGCGATGCCCGAGAAAACCGCCGCCACAACAATCGCCTGGAATTCAAACAGAGTAAACGTCGCCGTGTAGTAGGGGACTCCGACAAAAGCCAGCGTGGGATCAGGGATGTAGAAAATATCTTTGTGGAGGTTGTGCACTTGCGTACCGTCCGTGACGAGGACAGTATCGCTGGCATCAGCGGGAAGAGTGTCGTCTTCATGGAACTCTTTGAGGAAAGGGAGCGTGATGTGGTATCCGGTACATATGATGATTTGATGGATCCCGCACAATCTCTCACCAGACTTGAGGTTGACCGTGAGAGGTAACGGCTCGTCGTCAGATAGCGTTGCGTCGACGAGACGGGGGGTTTCTTGCAGTTCGAAAGAAGCGACTTCGGTGATTCTCACTCCGTTCTCTGGAAGTACGCTGGCTGGTAAGTCGAAGGCGCCGTTTCGAGTGCTTTGGTAAATCTCTTTGGCAACGGGGCCGAGTTCTCGAGCGATATCTGAAGAGGACACGCCTCCGCCGATGAGGAGGATGTTCTAAGGCACCGTGGTCAACATCGATTGAGAGAGAATGTTCTGTCAGATTGGTAGCTTGCCTTTCCTGTAAAACCGGCCGGTCTCCGATATCCCTTTGAATGGATGATTCTCGACGGCCACCTCGCCTTTGCCTCGGACAGATTCGGTATATCTGGGATGTGAGGGGCATGGTAATGGCCAGACGCGACGATCACTGCATCAAAATCCTGCACCATCGATCCATTATAAGAATATGGGCCAACGTATCCCAAATCAGGCAACGGTTGATTTCGTACCGAAGTTTGTTGTATCTCTTCAAATCCACCAGTCTGATGGTCTGCACGAAGTGTGCTCCAGGTCACTTGCCATGTCGACCCCTTCTTCTGGACGTTGATCACTCGCGCACCGTAGATTGTGACTTCGTCCACTCCCGTCTTCTTCGATGTATCTTGAATATACTCCTTCATGACTTTGTGACTGACAAAGTCCGGGGTGCCGTCTGGCCACGCATTGAGTTTGACGCGCATGAGAGGCGTTGATACATTGTTTGTGAGACCCTCGTAGCATGGTCTGGAATGGCAATACCATGTTAAAAATGAAACGACTTGAATTGAACGACGAGGAAAGACTTCAAATGCTTACCCAGGCGGCGCATGCTCGAGTAGCTGTCTCTCATCATCGTCTCGGTGATCCTCTCCAGCCTGCTCTCCTTCCGATGGCTTGGTTGACGGGTATACAGGTTCAATTGGTTGTCGGTCGTCAAACATCCTAGCAGCACACGGTTGATATCAACAGACGATTGAGACACCCTGTATTGAGATGCCGATAATTATACATACCAGACTCCGCCCGCGGCGTGGTTTCTTTCGAAAACTGTCACTTTCACGCCAGCTGCCAGGAGATGTGCCGCAGACACGACACCGCTGATCCCAGCGCCAATGACGGCTACACGATTTACTGGATGCTTTGCCATTGACGATTTGATTTGGAATATGGTGATCTACGACAATATTGACACCTGAGTTCACTTATAAACGATGCACACCCCCTCTCGGCTGACGCGGGAGTTTCTAATTGCACCATTGCCCCAGAAGTGATGTATGACTCTCAGAAGCCACAGGTGAAAAATAGATCTGCTCTGCGAATATATCGATGAGCCCAGTATCTGTTCACTGCAGACGAGCACTACGTACTGGCTCGGACCAGGTTATGGATCCAGGTGTGTCATCAGCTCTCAAAGAGAGGCTGTCGCAATGGAGCTATTCAAGAATGCAACGGCCCAACCCACCCGATGTCAAATGAGCGTTCTTTGCAACCACAGCGTGTTACAAATCCCATCATTTACTTATCTTGTCGTCATTCCACCCCCACATTGTGAGATCGGAATCGTTTTCCATGTGACGTGTGGGATCGTGCTGGTTGAATGGCTTCCGCGTCTTGAATCGGATATAACATCGATAACGTATGAGGGGGGAAATGCCATCCCACCCTTTGACAGGCTCTGAGGGGGGTCGAATGCCTTGCTTGTGAGCATTGAGACGTTACATTGATTTCTAACAATGCATACAGGGTCCACGACATGCAGAAGGCGCAATGATGGTTGTTGATGAGGTGATTGACCCCCTCATGATCAAACTCTCTGAGAGAATATTCTTCATGGAAGTGATCTGGCAGTATGTGAGAGCTCTTGTATAAAAGCTTCGCAGAAGAAGACATCGCAGTTCCTAGTTATCGATAGCACTGGCTGTATCAATTTCAACTCCATCATGGCGCCTGCTCCGATTGATCCCCGAATTGTCGACGTCGCTGAGCCTCGGAAGGATACCCTGGCCCTTCCAGCCGCGGCTCGCGAGCGCCTCGAGAAGGCCGGCATTGACCTGTCGCAGGGATACCCGTATCGACCCGCTCGTCCTCTCTACCTGGATGATGTCTACAATGTCCGCGACTATGATCGCCCGCATGTCGACCCGGGCACGAGAGCCGATCCGGAGAAGAAGGCGTTGCTCTCTGCCGCCAAGGAAGTCATCCATCTCACGAGGCATATTGGAACGGAGATTGTCGGCCTCCAACTGAAGGACCTCACGGACCAGCAAAAGGACGAGCTGGCTTTGCTGATTGCAGAGCGGAGCGTGGTCTTCTTCCGTGACCAGGATATCAGTCCTCAACAACAGAAAGAGCTGGGCCAATGGTTCGGCGAGGTTGAGATCCATGTAAAGCATATGCTCGTGGAGTTTGTTTTTTTTTGTTCTTTTGAAACCAACCAAACGCTGATACCGTATTCGCTCCTTTAGCCCCAAGTCCCTCAAGTGCCCGGCGTCCCCGGCGTGACTGTCATCTGGCCGGCCCTCCAGGCCACCGAGGTGGCTGCCAGTTTCCGACGGCCTGGAGGCGCCTCGCGCTGGCATACGGATCTCGTGCACGAGAGACAGCCAGCCGGGATCACGCATCTTCACAATGACACAGTCCCCAGTATTGGCGGCGACACGCTCTGGGCGAGCGGATACGCGGCATATGAGAAACTGTCTCCTGCGTTCCGCAAATTCATCGACGGCAAGACTGCCATCTATCGGTCGGCGCATGCCTACTTGGACCGCAAGAACCCGCACGCCGGTCCCAAGTACGTGGAGCGCGAGCATCCCCTCGTGCGGACACACCCAGCGACGGGATGGAAGGCGCTGTGGGTGAACCGCGCGATGACGGACCGGATCGTTGGGCTCGACAAGGCCGAGAGCGATCTCATCCTCGGGTATTTGTGTGATGTCTATGAGAAGAATGTTGATATCCAGGTTCGCTTCAAGTGGACGCCGAGAACGAGTGCCCTCTGGGATAACCGGTGTGTTTTTTTTTTCCCTTGAAACACGGTCCTTGCCGTGCATGGCTAACATCAATGGCACCTAGAATCACTATCCACAATGCTAGCTGGGACTATGAAGGCTCTGAGCCACGACATGGGACAAGGGTGACTTCCCTGGCTGAGAAACCATTTTTTGATCCTCGTTCACCAACACGGCGAGAGAAGCTGGGGCTGTTGGGCCCAGATGAGGTGAAGGAACTGGCGGAGCATGCCGAGAAATTGCAAATCTAAACATATGGACTGCTGACCGAGTTACCCAGGAGAATGAATGATGGAGTCCTCTAAATGTCAGAAGCTATATTCCTGATCATGTGTAGGAAGATCACAGATATAAACTGGTCGAGGAATGCCGCAAATGCGCTGAATCTCAAGAGCCTACCGTGTATGAATCCAATTGCTAGTGTTCAGGTTTCGGGAGAAGAGTTATCTATGTGCTAGGCTGGATGATCAGACTGCTCGTCCTACGTACTATACTATATAGAACCCATCCGACGCTCTAATCCACCTTCATCTGATTTATCCTTTATCCAGTCCTCCATCCATCTATACCGTCTCACCTGCCTGTCTCCTGATGTACGCCACGACCTCATCCGGGACCACCAACCACGGGGTATGGCCCGTCTTGACCTTCTCGGTCACGATCTGGGCGCCCTTCTGCCGCGCCTTGTCGATCATCAACTCCTGGACAAAAAGCGGGATCGCGCGATCCTCTTCACAGAGGAGGTACGGCGCCGGAATGTCCACGTACGCGGCGCCCGTGGCGGGAGACTCCTTGGTGGCCCACGCATGCGGCCGGAGGGTCTGCACCCATTGTTTACCATCGGGGGCGTCGTGGAAAAAGAGCGTATACGGGTCGTTGGCAGTCACGGTGCCCTTTTCGAGCTGTTTTCCATCTTCAACCTGGTGAACGGTAACGGTAATGTGACTCGTCGGTCCTCTACGACGAGACAACACTTACATCGCGCACATACCAATCCGGCGCCGTCCCCCCAAACGCGCCGATCAGGCTCTCGCCCATCGCCGGGATAAAGGCCGAGATGAACGCCAGCTTGACCACGCCGCCCTTCTTGCCCACCTTCTCGCGGTCCGCCTTGCTCAGGCCGTCGAGGGCGCTATTTACGGGCAGGCCGGACCAGCTGTGCGAGACGACCACGACGTCCCGACTGGCGTCGGCTTCGGGTTCGACGAGGGCGCGCACGGCCTTGATGTCCGCCTGGAGATCGGTCACGGTGGTTGCCTGCTGGATCGAGGGGAATGCGACGGTGTGGCAGACGTAGCCATGCGGGGTCAGCTTCTCGATGATCGGGTCGAATGCCGTGGGCGGGTACCAGGCCCCGGGGGCGAAGATCAAGACGGGTTTCGACATGGCGAGGATGAGACACTATGCGATCACGGAGAAAGGAGCCAGCCAGCAAGCAGAACGAGCAGTCTCAAGATGTCAGCAGGTGCTGTTCTCTCGCGAGGCGTCTGTCCGCGAGCTGAAGTATATATAGTGAGCTATCGATCTTGCCGCTAGACCACAAGAAGGCGTCCAGGGCTGTGTACTTTGGTCAGCTTTCAAGTTTATACCGCGTCAGGCAGGTTGAATAGACTTCACCCTGTCAGCAACTTAAGCACGAGTTGGACTCACAGTCAGATTGGTTGGGATGATATGTTGGTAGTGATTTAGGTTAACCTTGCCCACTAGAAGGAGCCGAATAATAATTCCAACTTTCTACAGTTTATAATCAATGATTATTCTACTCTGTACCTACGTTGTACTTCTACGCAATGGTGACATAAATCCTCTCCATGTCCATATAGTGAAGGGTTCTACTGGACAGCATTCTTGTCACAGCACATCTTGTGACTATGCTTGCACTGCCCACCCTTATCATATGTCTATTGCCTATTGAGGAAATAGATTTGATGACCTCTTGAGCAAGCAATGATAATCAGACTTTTGCTTATCCACCAACCCTGCTGATGTCTGTTGCTCTTATCAGAAAGAGCAAAATATATATATATATATACACTATTAATGCATAATCCTACATTAATGCCTGCAGTGCGAACAACCAGATCCTCAGCAACGGCGCATCTGCCTCTAGTGCCTACATGGGCGGTTCCGGCTACAGCTGCTCCGACTACCAGCCCATCATCGTCAGCAACACACTGTCTTATGGTTTCGCAGGCAACTGGGAGACCAGCAATTGCTGCAAGTGCTTCCAGTTCACCTGGACTTCAGGCGCGGGTGCTGGCAAGTCCTTGATCGTGCAAGTGATCAACTCCGGTGGTGTCAACACGGGCGATTTCGACATCTACACTCCCGGCGGTGGAGTGGGCGACTACAATGCTTGCACGTCGCGGTATGGAGCTCCCTCGCAGGGATGGTGAGTCTCATCCGAACCCTTGAATTAAGATCCGACGACATCTGACGATTTCCCGTCTCATCTAGGGGCGCCCAATATGGTGGTGTCTCCAGTGACTCCGAGTGCAACCAGCTCCCATCGAACCTGCAGGCTGGATGCCACTGGCGCTTCGAGTGGGCCGGTGGTGGCATCAATGGCTGGACTCAGAACTACCAGCAAGTTCCGTGCCCCAGCGAGCTGGTGGCCATCTCTGGCTGCGATAGTGGTGGTGAGACGTTAGGCGGCGGCTCTAGCGGTGGTGGCAGCTCCGGTGGTGGTAGCTCTGGTGGTGGCTCTGGCGTTGCGCAACACTGGGGACAGTGTGGTGGCCAGGGCTGGACTGGCCCTACCCAGGTATGTATATTGCCCGGTCCGATCGAGGGCTAGCCCTCGATCTCTCCATCCCCCGTGCACAGCGTGCTGACGTGGTTCTGCAGTGTGCCTCTCCCTACACCTGCCAAGCGCTGAACCAGTGGTATAGCCAGCGTCTGTAATTGAAATCGGCAAACGGGGTGTCGAGGGCTGGAAAGTTGAAGAAGTCAAGCGTCTGTGGGATCTTGTGGGGGAGATGTTGGTGCATGGATAGTCCTTACCTGTGTATAATTTCCTTTCAAGTATGGATGTCACAGCCTCTTTGCCACACCTTGAACAGTCAACTCGATTTGCATCCGTTAGAGAGCCTGGCCATTGAGAAAGGCAAAGGGCAACATTGTCGGAGTCTCGTAGTTTAGCAATGGCATCGTTGAGTTGCATACAACATCCAGCAGTACAAGGGAACTGACTATGGCTGTAAGATCAGGTAGGCTGCATACTTCCCGTGCTTAGGTTTACAGGATAATGTCAAAGTAAGTATCCACAGACTTGGTGAACCGTTCTCGAATTAGAGGAGGCCGACCTGTATCAGCTACATTACTAACTGCACCTCGCTTCTAATGTGACACTATATTCGCTCCTACTTCCTACATGTCAACCTGCGCATATGAATGAACTATGAACGAAGATTGGTGTCATGGCACCTTTTTAGTTCAATACTACATGATGAATGTTCCCGTTGACAGAGTACTTGCATTGCGCCGAGATCATAGTCACCTTCACTTCTACATGAGCACTTTCTCCATGTCTCTAAGGAACCCATCAAAAGGATTGCGTCCGACAAACCTCCGGTACTGTAAGAAATAACGTGTCTGATGGTCGCGGAAGTGTTGCTCTCTGGAGGGGGGAAATCAAAGAGAGCATGCTATCTTTCTCGCATATCCGGATCTCGCGAAGGTATCAAGTGCGACTTGCCTGTCGTCTATATTGGATATGAACGACCTTCAATCAGAGGATAGAAGATTGACTTTGGATAGAGATGAGAGTAACGTTTAGATGGCAGTCTCCGAAACGAAGGTGACCCTACCATGAAGGAGTTGTATCATACGCCTCCATTCAAATGGCAATCTTACTACTCCGTAGTTTGTGGTGGTGTAGATACCTCCAAAATAGATGATACTGTTTGACCAACGGACAGGGGTTGACGGAGACTTCCTGTCGGCCGTGTATCTCCTCAGTGGACACGCGTCGGACAGACACCGCTGGCGTTGGATCAGTGAACAGCGCAACGATGAAGTCCTTTTCATCCAATTATTTGATAGCCATGCCAGCCAGGAGGGGAGGCCCGTTGGCACACCGCATGGGAGTCCAGAACTCTACGGGGCCGAGAACGGGGCAAGGAGAGAGAGTATTGAAGTGCGACTGGTTGCATTCTGGTGATTGTGATCATGATCCTATCGGTGAGATGCTGAAATCCATTGCTCCCTCCTGGGACAAGAAGACAACCCATGTCAAGAAGGATCAAGACATTGGAGAGTGACTGCTGGGCTGGGCATACGATTTTGAGCACTGGTTTCCCTGAAGCTAAACTACAGTCGGTCTTTCAGGCTGGGTGTTGCATGATCTGTTGACTACTACGATAGGCAAGGGTTGACTACAGTATTTGAAAGAACCTAACCTGCCAGTGAGTGCAACCAGGCTGAGCTACTAACTCCGTACGGAGGACGCATTCGAGGAGAATAGGGTAGCCTTCGACCGTCCATCCGGACGTATAGGGCAACATGGAAATCCAAGTGAATTTCAAGGAATTCAGCATCGTGAGTGCCATGAGTAGATTATCGTCACGAGCAATCGCCCATTGGCACCAGCACCGCCAGGGAGCCGTCGGATCGTTCCTGGACCAGATCGCCCATGGAAGAGTACGCGGACCGGGGCGAGACACATCCTGATATCGGCAAGACGTTAAAGGAAACCTGTGACAATCACATCAATTTTAGATACATCTTATGAAGGGCAAAATTGCCGAATGACGGCGCGTGTAATTATGACTTCAGCGGACAGAAAGTTCTGACCCTGGAGTCATATATACTGGACGGGCCGAGTGAAGGGATTCAATAGATTAATAAACTATATAAATACCCTCTACGCGAACCATTCAGGTAGGATGAAATTCCCCGACTGGGTGCTACAGGCACCGTCACAGCTTCGCAACCTCGGCTTCACTATCACTCCCCGGGACTCTCCGACGAAGACGACCGGTAACATCATGCTCAGTATCCCAACGAGCAAGCTGGTCCTTGGGGATCTTCACCAGAGAATGAGCCACGACGCCATCTTCCTTTTCGAGGACTGTCTGGCGAAGTTCATACCCTCCCCACTTGGGAAGCAACTTCACCCAGACGTAGTAATAAAGGCCACAGAGAGCCAAGCTGATTCGTGTTAGGAAAAGTCGATAAGAGGCTTATGTACTTCATGAGAATAAATCAAAAAGGGGAGAACTTACATTCCAAGAGACACAGCACAGTATGTAGCGTACCAGAAACTCACATCTCCTCCGTCCGCACCAGTCGTTGGCGGATACCATGGCATCACCACCATGTACAAGCTGGAAATGATAGTAAATCCGACTGCTACATCCCATGCGCGGTACTCGGACCCTGGGATATTCAGGCGCCTGCGACGGCGGCGGGTGAGGAGGAGTCCAATCCCAAGAAGCGTCACAAAGATATAGAAGGGATAGACGCCGAGATCGACGACTATTGCCCAATTCCAAATATCGTCAGTAGCAGATACACGGTGGAGTTGCGAAGAGGGTTCAGGTCCATATCAGAACGTACCGAAGTTGAATGCATCACCAGCTGGTGGAGCCAAGATCATCAGTATCGTCAATGCCCATTTGAGGAAATATGGCCCCAATGGAGTGCCGAATGGACGCGTCGAAACCCAGAAGTTGGTCCAGGGCAAGACGCCTTGTCTGGATTCCAGGAGGATAGGATTCAGCGACATGATCCAAAACCCGTTTAATCTATCGACGCATGGCTGGCTTACCTGCCACATTCTCGAAGCATTCGAGATTGTCCGATGAGGACAGCGATCAGATTCCCAAAGGCGCTGAGGCAAATGAGGAAATTCAATGCCTTGGCCGCTCCGCTCGTCCCAAAGACCTTCTCAAAGAACAAGCTGGCTGCCACGACGTTGGATTCAAGAATTTCCTCTTTTGTGGCGGCTGCCAGGTATGCAATATTTGCCAGCATATAGAGGATGGCGGTGGCAAGCAGGGATATGGGAGCACTCCAGCGTAACGTCCGAATCGGATTCTATATATTGTGTCAGCTTGCGTGTTCATCGTATAGCTTGGACGGATACGCACCTTAACCTCGTTGACCACGTTGAATGCATTTTCATACCCTGCATAGGAGAACATGACTTTGACGAAGGCGTTCGTAGCACCGTAAACGGTTGCTGCGTGGCTGCCCGAAAATGCATCTCGGAAGTTGGCCGTGGGATTCTTGACAGATGTATGGCCGCCGAGGACGACCAGGCCAGTGATACCAATACTGAAGGACTCTGATCTTTAGCGGAGGCCTCTGCAAAGGGATGAAACCGCTCGGGCCGGAGGGTCACGTACAATATCAACGTCACCAGTTTGACGAAGCCGATGGCATTTGCAAATCGAAGAGACCATTTCGTGTTGAAAGCCAGTACTGCAGACGATGCCAAGTGAGCGATTAACAAGTCAAGAACAGAGAACGTGAACAGGCACTCACCTAAGACAGCCACGGTATACGAAGCCACTGCCACTCCTTTGAGCTTCCAGGCCGTCGAGGATGCTCCAGCAAGCTTGAACAGGTATTGCGCCAGAACTAGGGTAATCTCGGTTACATGTCCGATTCCAAAGCATTATAGGGGATTTACTCACCGATGGAATTGCTGCTGCTGAACGAGAACAGAACGGTCTGCACCGCGAACACCGTCGGAAAGAAGTACTTTGGCCGAGGATATGCCTGTTCCAGATACACAGCCTCGGATCCAGACCGGCTGGGGAAGTACGACGCGAACTCCAGATACACCGACAGCGTGCTTGCTGCCATCAGATACCCCAGGGTCCAGTAGATCAGGCTCAGACCGACCGATCCAGCGCCTTGCAACACCGTGGATGCTAAATCGGTCAATGGGTCAGTATCAGAACAGGAACGGCCCAAACGATCGGATAATGGGTCCCGTACGTGTGGAGAAGATACCAGTCCCGATCATCTTACTGAGGTTCAGGAAGATCACCGTGATCGAACCAACGGAGTAGCCCAGGGGAGAGTACACCTCGACAGGCGCTCCGCTGGCTTCCTGGTATGTCAGTTTCGACGAGTTGGCGCCCCCTTCGGCGGTATAATGGAGGCTTCCAGCCTCGATCTCGCTGCCAACTGTGGTGCCATCAGGGACTGGAGTCTCTGTGGTCTTCACATTTCTGGAAAAGAGTTTGAGATCCATCGAGAGGTCGGTCAATTCCCGTATGAGGATGGGATCCGAAGTATCTCAGTAGCAAGACTCAATCTCGATTCTTCCTTCTGTCAATATTGAAATTGCAGGGCTCCGTGAGAGAGTTATAGCTTTCCAGAACACCGCGAAACGACCATGAAGAACCCCCTTGCCTTGATCTCACCACTGGAATCAATGGCGCGACTTTGTGCCACGTCCACTGTGGCGGATGGTAACATCTTGTCACATTATGTTGACTCTTCCTCGAATCCGCAAAGTTGCATTGATCTAACTCCCAAGCTAGGGTATATATAGAAGCAGCTGACAGCCAGTTCGAGGTCAGTCAGATTTACAATCCGCTTGATGCAACCCATCATTTCTCTACCCTACGATGGCCGACTCGACCGGAACAAAATTTCGTGAAACATATCCTGATATTGAGGACAACGAGTTCATGTTTCTTTTGTTTAAGCTTCCTTCCACATTGATGCCCTTTGACAACGTGAAAATCCATTGGACCACGCTAGACTGAGGCGAGGTGGATATGGTTCAATTGCACGATTGCAGGGAATGATGACAGCATCAACATCCGAGAGGTGTGATCACCACCCACGGCACAAGCTGACAGTCTGTCAACCAATAACATGTTGTGGATTGTTGTTGACGGGATTGGACGAACAGATGAGCTTATATGTTTCCAATGAGGTCCTGGGATGTTTTGTTTTTTCTGTGAGATATGGTGTATACTAAAAGAATACTACCTCACTGATCATCGGTTTGGAAGCTATTTTGGGATCGTCCCAATCAAAATTATTCTCCACGGGATTGACGATCCCTGGGGGAGCCTCGCAATCCCGACGGAGGGCGATAACAATCGGAGAATTCATTGGAATAGAAGCATGTGTATATCACCCTCAAGCAAGCTTCACCGTGAACTTCCCACCCTTCTTCGCCGGCAGCTCCACAAATCCTCCCGATCCAGCGCCTTCAACCGTAATCTTTGTCGCGTTGTTTGCTCCAATCGGACTCGTTCCCAACGTAACGTACGCCTTATTACCAACATTCGACGTGATGGTCGCCTCGGTCAACTTGCCATCACTCGACCACGCAAGATCCACTTCGAATCCTCCCCGAGCGAGCAGTCCCTTCACGGATCCGCCTCCGTTCGCGGACGGCAGTGCAGGCAAGAGGCGAATCAGGTGCACTTTGTTTGCGTCTCCGGTCTGGCCTGCGGACAGGGTGCCGTCCTTGGCCGCGGTGACGGTCTCTTGGCTTTGGAGGAGGGCTTCGACGATACCTGCGGGACCGCCGAGTGTTCCATCGACTTGGAACGGGGCTGGAGGGCCAGTCGCCAGCATGGACGTCGGGACGGTGTAGTTGGCGAGTTGTTGGGCGAGATTAGACAGCACGAGGTCCGGGAGGAAGGCTCGCGCGGAGAGAGCGATGGACCAGGCGCGGGACCAGGCGGTGGAGCCGCCACCATTGCTGGGAAGCGTTAGCGAGTTCATGGATGTATTTGAAATTTACATTGATTGAATACTATGCTTCTGACATACTCCAGGCGGCGACGAATGCTGGAAATGGCAGCATGGAAGGTGGTCTGGTTAGAGACTGTGATCTGCGAGCCTGGGTAAAGACCCCAGAGCATAGACCAGTGGCGATGGCCCGGGTCGGTCTGTTGACGTTGGATATGTCAGTCCGCAGAATTCACCGCAAGAGTATGGCATAGGAATAGCAAACCTCTTCGAAGTCCTGGATCCATTCAGCGATGCCTCCTTACTGATTGAGTCGCAAGGGAGGCAGCTTGGCTCTCAAAGCGGTCACTTGTTCGGCAAGACTCGGGTCATTGATGTTGAGTTCTCTCTGAATATCAACCAGTTCGCCCAAAAGCTCCCACAACAGGGAGTTATCGATCGTCGGGCCCAGTGTGATTGCGGCTTGATCCGTCGAGCCGGGGAATAGTACAGAATCTCCGGCGACAGCGAAGGGTTCGTGACCATTCCTGATATGGAGTAAGGAAGTCAAGGGCGAAGAGAGCTGCATCCCGGAAGAGTTCGTAGTTGGCCTTGAGAGTGGCAGTGTCGCCAGTGAATCGGTAGTGTTCCATGAGATGGGTGATCAGCCATGTCGCGCCCATGGGCCAGCATGTCGATGAGAGGTAGTTGTCCTGCAGCGCTGAGTCTCCCCACAGGTCGGTGTTGTGGTGGGTGACGATGCCTCTGGCGTGATACATTTGCTGCGCGACGGTGCTGCCCTGCTTGCCAATTTCCTGCAGGAGGTCGTTGAGCGGAGCAGTCAGATCCGCGAGATCTGTGTCTGTCAGCACTCTGAAACGAATACCAGTAACAGCAGAAACCTACTTGTGGTCAAACTGGGCCAGTAGTTCATTTCTATTCCCAGTTAGCTCATATATATATATATATATACATACATGAATATGAACAGAGAGGAGAAAATCTGCTTGCCCAAATTGATATTAATGGTATATTTGGAACCCCACATCGGATCCAAGTCCTCACTCCATATTCCCTGCAGATTGGGAGGAAGAGTTCCCATCCTAGACGTCGAGATTAGAGTGTAACGTCCAAATTGGAAGTACAATGCCGCCAGCTCCTGGTCGAAGTTGGTCTCGGTGACCGCAGCCATTCGCTTGGGCGTCGTCAGAGACCGCTGTGCAGATGTCGAGTTTCCAAGATTCAACGAGACCCTCGATATATACTGCTGGTAGTCCGCGACGTGGGCGGAGCGGATCGAGTCGTAACTCCTGCTGCCGACCTTGGCGAGATCCCAGAGAACCGCACTGCGCGGGTCATTCTGGCGAACTGAGGTCCACGCGGTGAAATAGACAGTGGCCTCATCCGCCGCAGCGCAGAGGACATAGTCTCCAACGGTGGAAACGGTGCCGCCAGAGGCCGTCACGCGAGCTCCCGCTGCCAGTTCTTACCAGCACTACCGCCACCGGAGATGATGGTATCATTGCCCAACGGTGCACTGTAGTCCTCCCACCGGTTGAGGGAGGAACCGCGATCAAGGTGAATCGAGAACGAAACGGCGCCAGGTTGGTCGACCGTGATACGAATGGCGATGACATCGTCGGGGTTGCTAGCGACGTACTCTAGTGTGAAGGCCACGCCATTGTTCACATAGTACATCCCCGCTGTGCCGTCCCCGAGATCAAGCCAGCGTTCGTAGTCGCTGACACTGTTCGTATTGTTCACCGCCAGGGTCAAGTACCCCAAGTTCTCGTAGTGTTGCACCGAGACCGGCGTGCCTTAGTAGCCGTAGCCAGAGATTCCGGTGGCATCGAGCATCGCGCCCTCTCTGAGTAAGGACTGCATCTGCTTCACGGTCTGATATCCACTTGGATTGACCCGATGCAGCAATCCGCCGGACCAGTACGAGTCCTCGTTGACCTGGATTGCCTCCGAGCCAGCACTTCCACCGACCATGGCGCCGATCCGGCCATTGCCGATGGGGTAGTGGTCTCCGTAGCTGGATGCAGGTGCGGTATCCCAGATCCTCATGGGATTCGCCGCGGACGGTGCTGCCAAGCTCTGTCCCGAGAGGGACAACACCGCGGGGACAATGACCCCCACCAGTGATCGAAACGACATCACGACCGTGAGGTGGGCACGACTAGTAGTAAGGAGTGGAGAATTGACCTGAGCAGTGACATTCTCGTGGCGACATCTGCGATTCTGAGCATTCTTAAATGGACGTCCTGAAGCAAATTGGTATCATCTTTTCTGGCTAAATTCATGGTGATATACGGGGTTTTCCATGTGTCTTTGATCGAAGACGGCGGAGTGATCGCATGCGTCCATTTCGTCACAGGAGAAACCACCTCCAGTTGGGTAATTCCTTGAACCTGATCAGCAACTCTCGGATTGAACCGCCGGAAAATAACTGATGATCTTACGGGAGAGAAGCTTGGTTTCTCGCGGGGATCCCCGCAGTGGACGTCTTCGGGACCTGCAGAGAGTGACGATCACGGTAGATGTCCAGCGGCACGAGCGTCAGCGCTGGGGGAGACTCTAGGAGTATAGCACTCTGCAGGAAGGATTGAGCATCAATTTAGCCGAAAGGAAACATCAAAGTTTTAGAGTAGCCGCGAGTGTTCATATGAGGGGAGAGGAAGAGCGGAAGAGAAGAGACAGAGGGAGAGAGGGAGAGAGGGAGAGAGAAAGGATGAAGCATTTCCGCGTCGTGCTCGACCGGATCTTACTAATACTGAAGAGAGATGCAATAGATGGAATCTACATCACCGGCTGATCCAATGGACTTCACTCGTCGGAGCATATGTACTGGATACAGCGTACGATTTATTCCTAGATGCTATTGATCTCATGTCGTACCGCTCAATTCTTCTTCACATAATCCCTCCTCTGATTCAACCGCCCATTCTCAAACCCATACAACCCTCCCCCGACGAAGACGAGGATGGCACCGACAAGTGAGCCCACCGAGAAGCTATTCCCAAATAACCAAATCGACAGGACCAGCGAGACCAGCTTGCGGATACTCAGGACCATGGTCACGGTTAAATGCGACGATCGCGCCGTCAGAAGGTAAACGCCGCGAATGCACAGATACTGCGTCAAGCCGTTGAGGAGGAGATAGGCTACCTGGCTCGGTATGCGGCCGAGAAGATCGTAGTACATCGTGGTCAGAAGAGGGACGACGCTGCTGATGTAGCGGAGCGGGTCAGGGACTCGATGGGAGCTGCCATCCGCAATGGTCGCGGGGGTGGGATGAGAGATGGCCTCTCTGCTTGACAATGGCCCAGAAAACAGCGGCGGAGACGAGAATAGGGTACTCATTTGAGTGTAGAGTTGGCGCGATTTCGGGAGAAACAATGGCAATGACAGCGCATGCGTATAGAACAGGGCTTCCTTCCAGTGATTTCTGCCGTGGGCTTCGTATAATTTCTCCGCGTAGATGCCCTGGAACGCGGAGACGATCATGGCCAGCAGAATCACCGTGAACCCGGCAATGGACGTGGAGCGCAACTCTGGCGCACCAGCGGGGTTCATATCCTTTACCGACGGTGGCCGTTTCGCATGAGCATCCACTAACGCGGCAGCGACAACGCCCACAGTCAGTAGCAGGACGGCAAAGATCTGGCCGGGCGAGTATCTTCTCCCATTGAACAGATACCCGACGACCATGGAGACGACCGGACCCCCAGAGCGAATGATGATCTGCACCGGCATGGAGATGTTACATCCCAATGTCCAGTGATTCAATTCATTGACTGTCCACGAGAAAGCAGCAAAGATTACCCACTTCCTCAGCGGCACCGCTCGAGGAATCAGAAAGAGTGACCGAGGTCTGGCATGGACAGAGAGAAAGGTGGGCAGCAAGCAGAGAACAATGGTCGAGAACTGCGTGAAGGTGATCAAAGAACCTATCATTCCCATTAGAACGATTGGACAAAGACGTCGACAGCGCTGCCACAGCGCCCTGCTTACCCGACGCTGGATGGTCCCTGGAATTCGACGTCAGCAAAGTTGCATCTCTTCAGGAGCTGAGGCGACGACTTGCCGGACGATCGCTTCCAGAGCGTATACCTAGGCAGACGATCAGCCATGCGGACGAGAAGCATGCACATTCATTCATCGAAGGGCGGCACCAACATTTGTACAACATCCCCCAAAGATCAACGTCACAATCAGAAGGACATAGGGGGATTGAGGTAACACTGCTGCGAGAGAAGCGACAATCATGCTCGGGAGACCTCGTCTCAGATGCCATCTTCGCGCTGTTCGCGGATAGCCATCCGTGATTTTCTCATGCACGGGGAGTGTCGCGTCGGATGAAAATGACCGAGGCTCGATGTCTATTACATGGTCTTGGATTGCCCCTTCGCTAGCCTCGGTGGTTGCGATCTTCGACGCGACATTTTGCTGCATTTCATCCACGCATAACCGATTCGCAGTCGAGGCACAGGAGGCACATACGAAGGAACCGAGAGATGAGAACAGGACGAAACGAAGACCAAAAAGGGGGCAAATCAACGAAGTATTAGGCAGTCAAATTGGGGATTGAAACGCGAAAATATTCGCTCTGGACTGTGGTGCAACATCAAGCAGGGGATACCATCCACAGGGCTGGGGCATCAACGACGAAGCCCAGTCGAGAAAGCTTGGCTGCGAGCTAAACAGCGCAAAATGGCCCTGGCAGGCAAATCATCTTCGCTCCCGTTGGACAGCATAAGCGAGCCCCTTGTCTATGCTTAATTGGAGGGAATTGCTGCCTGGGCTGCTTCCGGCGCATCCGACGCGGTATCTCCAATCATTTTTTGAACTGGGGTCCAAAGCCCAGACTGGACGGGAAAATAATTGCTGTAAATTTTTTACTCTCTGATCAATACGAACTATTCATTTGCACCTCATCTTTTGTACTCTGTACTTTCGTCCGATCGCCTCAGAGCATGGTAGAATCATTCGCGATCTTGCGTGCCAGTTGCCTGGAGTAATGTCTTGTCGTAGTGAAATACTCTTCGCGCGGATGAAGAACACAAACAAAGTATTCTCCCGTTCGGCCTTAATCCTTTCAAGGGGCAGCATCCTTTCTTGTCGCGTTCCAAGCTCCTGAAAAAAGGGTTTCCTGTAATGATGGCCTGCAGACCTCCGCGAATTCATTTTCAAGATTGTCGTCTCTGGAATAGCGACCGTGTTGAGACAGCGTGAGTGTCGACCCCATGTGGAATGTGGCTCTTGGAGGATCTCGATATGTCTCAGTTTCCATCCAATTCTTGGAGAGATGCGGAGTGCTGAGGTATTCTGGCGAGCGCGGTCACCACTAGTGAAGGAGGATGAAGAAGAACTTCATGGTGGATCATCTTCTATCTGCCTAAGTTGCATGAGCTATGTCTCCTTGACATTGAGCCCAAAGACGCGACCTTTTTGTTCACTGATCGCGGCGCAGTGCCAACATTGCGCGATATGTGGCCACTCCATTTCAAGTCTCGAGGCGACGCATGCTGCGTGAAATTGTCCAGGAGAAATTCCGGGTGGATTGAAAGGGTTTTCAAATGCGTGAACGCGCCGAGAGGACAGCAAAAGTCGAGGGTAGAGGGAACCTCAGTACTCCGTATCTCTCCAAGAATTGGATGGAAACTGAGACACATTGTCGGTGGATTGGTGAGCAGCTGTCACCGTCACCAGTCTCAGATCGTAGACGATGACGATGGAGATGGAGAATCAGGAGGACTGATGCACTCGGTAGATTGAATGGCTGGAAGAGGGAGTCAGGAATCGGAATCCACTTGTGAAGCGTGTTTTTAAGACAGAAGCCTACCTGCTCTCGCTAGATTCACCGAGATCCACAGCTGGGTCTGTCTGTCGCGCAGTCGAGTTTGATTCAGTCCTCTTGATATGGTTGGTCCGCGGCAATACGACTGTCGTCGGTTGATGTCGAGAATCAATGCCTGGACATCACCCAGCCATCATCGCCGCAGTATTTGATTTAGAACGGACAAGAAACAGGGGAGAGCGAGGGACAAGTGAACGTCCATGTCTCAGCAGCAGCAAACAAGAACGGAGCAATCGGCGAGATCATGTGGGAGTGCCTGATATGCCTGAGGCGCCTCGCAACCACCGTCGATGGACACAACCACCACACGCCCTCGTATCACCGAGGATCCACCAGACGAAGTGACCATCACGGATGTAACTTCTCAAGGCGCGTGGGAACTGCTCCGAAACATGAGTCTGATTTTCATGCCCTGCTTTTGCTTACACCAGTGCTAACAGATCAGTTGCTTACGGACTAGCTAAGAACGCGCCTGTCTCTTGAGGTGAGAAAACAAAGGACAGCATGGTTACTTGAAGTTACTCGATACATTGTCATTGTGCTAAGTGATTCCATGGCACCCATTGGGCTGGAAAGAACGAAGCATCAAAAGAATTGACAGAGACAGGAAGAAGAATGAGAGACATCTCACACAGACGATGAAAAAGACAATATATACAGCGCCGCCGATCGTCAACACACCGCACCGCCATGCGACCTAGTTCCCCGAGGCGTGACTGGATCATACCCTCTTCCATCAAGGGATGTCTACAGACACTGAAAATACCACGGGTTCAGCTCCTGGCAGGTGTATGGAGAGGCACAGGTGGTTGGGCCAGTCCAGCCCTCGCCACCGCACTGACCCCAGTGTTGGGCAACGCCAGTTCCCGTGGGCGAGGATGCCGTCGTGGTGGTGGTGGTGGTGGAGGAGGAGGAGGAGGAGGAGGTCGTGGTCGTGGTCGTGGTTGTAGTGGTTGTGCTGCCACCACCACTGGAGCTACCGCTCAAGACCAATGTAACCATCGAATAGCCAGGAATGCTGGCGCTGGCGACGCCGCCGCTGACAGAGGCGCTGAGGGTAGCGATGCCGTTGCTGGTGTTGTCCGTGACGTAGGCCGTGACGGAGCTAGCGCTGAACCCGTTGATGTTCACAGTCGTGGCGGCAGAGTTGAAATTGAGGACCTGAACGGAGACCGTGCCATCGGTGTTCTTGAACGCCGTGAACTTCAGGTTGGAAGTACTACCGGAGATGGCAACGCGAACCGCGCCTGGTCGGACGTAACGACTCCACTGGCCAAATGCCCACAACCGTCCCGATGGGATCACGGTCGTACCGTTAATCGTGATGAGACACGAGTTGGTTGTCCCGTCCTCGATCCCCTCCCAGTACAGATAGGCGCTGACGCCGCCTTCGGTGATGGCGGTATAGATCTTGTTGGCCCAGGTCATGCCTTCGCCGGCGCCGCCATTGCTGTACCAGGTGGTCTCCCACGCATCGGAGAGGTCGGCATTCTCGGTTTGCCACACGGGCAGACTGGTGCCCATAGAGCTGGTGGGGTCGGACGAGTATGAATGGGACGTAATCACGGAGAGCATGTTCTCGACGCCCGACGAGATGAGCTGCTGCGTTCTGGTCTTCTGGGAATCCCATCCCATGGAATCGCAGCAGGTGATACCGACGTTGCCCAAGCCGGCACTCTGCAGCGTGGGATACAGGACCTTGATGAAGTCGGCGGCCTGGTAGCCATCGGACTGCATCGACGAGTAGCTTGCCCTGAACCGATATTCAGCGGGGATCATCCCACGCCACGAAAACAGGAGAGAAGAACGTACACGTAATCTGGCTCATTGAGAAACCCAACGTGGGTGATGTCCAATCCCTCGGACTTGTAATCCTTGATATACTGCACCAGGAAGTTGGCATACGCCTGCATCCAATTTCCGGACGCGCACGTTTCATTCTGAACGCCACAGAGATAACCACCGTTGTTCTGGTCGTTGTTGGTTTTCATAAACCCCGGCGCGCTCCATGCATCGGCGTAGATCGTCTTGACTCCATAGCTGACCGCCTGCTGGGTCACCCACACCTGGTTGGTATCGGAGCCATCCCAGACATAGTTCGGGGTCGCACTGGGGGATCCCGGGCTGTTCGGCTCGATGCTGTCTCCAGTGCCGCCGGAGCCGATGCGGTTCCGGAGGATGGTCATGCCTGCTCCGTTGGTGGTGCTGAAGAGCAGATCCAGCGCATACTGGCGCTGGCTTGACGGGAGGTTGTACAGGTCATTCGCTCTCCCGAAGGCTTCGGAGAAGCCGAATCCGTCCATTGTCTGGTAGGTCTGGCTCAGGTTGATGGTGGCCGTGGTGGTCTGCCTCGCAACGAGTTGGTCCCTCGGCGCGGCCAGCGCCACCTGCGCGAGCAAGGTCGCAAGTGC
Source organism: Evansstolkia leycettana (assembly GCA_000787455.1). Lineage (NCBI taxonomy): Eukaryota > Fungi > Ascomycota > Eurotiomycetes > Eurotiales > Aspergillaceae > Evansstolkia > Evansstolkia leycettana. Next base: position 22,698 of record JSYV01000267.1, on the reverse strand, counting down.
GATGCGAGACGACATGTCGATGAGAGCAGAGCTTTGTATCGCTCGTGGACCGGGACAGCAACCTGAGGTCAAGCAGACGAAGACGACAGATGTGAAGATGGAGACTGGCGGTTCACTCCAGAAGCCAGCATTCTCAGAATTCCCAGAGGAGCTTACGGAGCTTTATATCGACGGGAGGTCTTCCTGACCTGAATCTCCCAGGAGCATGGTCCGCAATGCATTGAACCGTAAGTGAAGTCATTGCTTCTGCACGGAGAAGACAACCGCGTTGCCGTGCGGAGAACAGCGCACTCTATGCACTCCGTATAGGGTTGTCCTTTGGAGCTTTGGTGGCATTAACGTGCAGAACGCAAATGTCGGTCATTCAGGGAGATCAAAATGAGGGGAGCTGCGCAGCCCATACTCCGCAAACGATCTGAAACTAAGTCCATTGGTGAAGAAACGGCGCGTTTCGCGAAGCGAACTACGCAGTCCCTGCCGAGAATATTGCAGCAATATTCCCATCTTCTACCACGGCGGACCAGAATCACAACATGATATGATATTGTAGGCCTCGAATATCTTTTGTGATCCACCATTTCTTCTTTCAAGTTATGCCTTCTCTCGTCGGCGGGCGTATTCATCCAACCTCGAAATAGGCGCGACCAGTATCTGTGTCTTTCTCCCTCAACGCATCCACTGACACAAGACGATACTCGATCAACGTGTTCTCCCAACATTCGATACCACGAGATCATCGGTTATTGACAAGGTCTGCAGTCAGCTATTGCAACGATGAACCTGCAGATGTCTGGGGAATACGACCTGATTCGACTCGAAGTAATTGCGGAGGTGACAGGAGCATCGGAGCTCACCAACGGAGAACGACCCGATTTCCCGTTCCAGACAGACCCTTGAAACAATCGGTTGTTTTCTCCCCTGTAGTGCACGAGAAGGAGCCGATATTTAGCAAGCTCGCATTTAACCGACATTCAACCGACATTTGTGTTGAGCTTTCGTGAGGATCACGGCTACGGAGTATATGGCTCGATGTCTAATTCACAGAATCCCCGAATCGGATGCGTCCTGTGTAGATGATGAACCCATCAGCGGGGATGGAATTCTGGGGTAAAGACTCACTTCACTTCAGATATAAAGCAAGTCTTGGGCAAAAGCTTACTTGGTTGGTGGGATTCGAATGGCTTGAACGGAGTCCCTACACTCCAATAGCCTGGATCGATTGATGCGATTCTAAATCATATCCATCGTGTGAACACCCAATCAAGGGAACAAACCTCACTTGCGCCGTTCCTATTAACCGATGCTATCGATCCGGATGAAGAATGGCGCCTGGTCCCATGAGATCATTCCATGACGAAGAACGATAATTATGCTAAAATGCAATGATATTACCTTATCCCACGGAGGATGCTTCTTCGACGCTGTCTTATTCTGCGTCCGAATCAGTGTATATAGAAATTTCTCCACCATTCTCCAACGCAGATGGATTCAATCCTTCAGATCCGGCGTAATTCAGCCATAACCGAGACTATACGCCATAGTTCAGACTTTACGAACGGTTGGAAATGCCATTGTCTCTGGAGAACATCTCCCTGAATAGCATTCGCTCCAATTGTTGTTCTATTCTATGTAGACTAAATTCTTTTCTTTCCTCTGCGCACTTACTTGACCATCTGTTCTGTAAAGAGAATATCATACTTTAAATACTGAGTGAATACTGCGACGGTAGAGATATACCTCTCATTGCATTTCAAGTCTTCTATTAATCCCCATCTCATTCTGCAACGCAACATATCATCCCTTGAATGCACAGGAAAACCATCCTTATTTCCCACCTCTAACCTTGAATCTCGAATCCAATCCCCCTAACGCTGAACGAGGCTCAAGCTCACCATCAACGGCTCTTTCTGCCAGATCGAATAAGACTTCTGATCCGCCCAATTCGCCGACTCGCCACCCAGACTAATATCAAAGTTCCAGAGGAACTTCGCAAGGATGAGACGCATCTCGGCATACGCGAGGCTGGACACAGGAGACAATTGAATTACTAGTTGGCCCTGGCAGACATGGACTTTGAAGAGAAGCTTACTTGATCCCGAGACAATTCCGAGCTCCATACGAAAACGGTTGCAGCGTGTCTTTCTTGTCGTCCGCGAATCGGGGATCTGCATTATCCAGCCAGCGCTCCGGGTGGAATCAGGATCTGCGAAGTTTGCGCCTGCTCGATAGGTAGAATAATGTGCCACAGAGACGGAGACCTATCGTTTCTTGTCAGATCAGGGCTGTGTCACGACGTCTCTTTTTTCCAGGAACGGCTTCATACTCCTTCAGGAACAAACTCCCCGTCAATGTGAGCTCCGCCCTTGGGCACTTGTCGCGGCATTATTGCCGGGATCGGTGCGTACATTCGTAAACTCTCCTCCAGCACCGCGTGGAGATAGCTGAGCCGAGCCACGGAAAGAAATGTGATCTCCTGCTCGGTTCGAAACGCTCCTCTGATTTCATCGGTCAGTTTCTGGAGAGTGGCAGGATTCGTCAGAAGATAGAACGTGCAGCCGCAGAGTGCGGTCGCGTCGTCTCGCTGCCGGCCACGAGCAGCACGAATGCGTCCGCTTCGATCTCCAACTCGCTCAGTCCTCGCTCGTCATTGTACCGCAGGATATACGTCATAAAGTCCGGCCGATCAGTCTTAGTCTTTATAAGGCGGTGGACTTTCGCTTTGCTCATGGCGTGGTACTCGAGTCGCTTTCTCGTCAGGTCCCTGGGGAGCAGCTTTCTGATCGGAGACGCAAGCCACGGATAAAGAAGGAGTGTCATCATGAACGTCTGCACTTTCACCGCTTGGAAAATAAACGATACCCATGGATGGTACTCGCTGTCCTGGAGACAGTTGAAGGGTTCTCCGAACGTCAAGTCTCCAATGATGTCGAACGCCGTGTAATTGTACCACCGCGTCATGCCGACTGGATGTCGGGAGGCAGCGAGTTCTCCTTTCAGCCTCGCAATCAGAAGATCCGCATATCGTTGCACCAGGGCCTCCTGGGATCGTAATGCTTTCTCGGAGAACGCGTGCGACAGCAGATCGCTGGTCCGCTGGGGGATTGAACGTAGAACTTCGGGTCCTTTTCAAATGAGCCGGCTCCATGTTTTCGGTGGCCGTAGATATCCTTCCATGCTTTGGCACTCCTGTATGTCAGCGCGTTGGGTCCGATTCGGATGACATTGCCGTATTGATCGTGAAGATCCTTGATCCTAGAATGAAGCTTTCCGGAAAATATCCAATACAGGTAGGGGAGATACGACGCAGCGGCCAATTTGGGGCCAGGAAAATTGCTCAGCGGGTGGAAGTAGATGTTGTAGAGAGCGCGAGCTAGCGGAAACGTTATCACCTGGAGGAGTGCTTTCTCTCAGGAATGACTGTGCCTTTTGAGGTGTCTGCGTTTACTTACCACAAGTGAAATCCAAGACAGAATAGATGTCACATCCGTCGCTGACGCAGATATCCAGCCGGCCATGGTGAACGGGCTCTGGTCTATATTGACAAATCAAGAGATGCAAGGAAGACACATAACATGGTTTATATAACCCATGAGGGCACCAGAACAAGGCCCGACTTCCTCAACAAGGGAGACATGCAGGGAAGTCTCGATAATATAAAGCTGTTCTGGTATGCACATCGAACAAATAGGACCAGCCGGACTGCCCGGAGATACTCTGGGGCGACGCATGGGCAAAATGGCTACAACTTAGCTTCAGACCTGTTGATTGCCAACACACCATTGGCAAGTCACCAGTCGAAGAGGGTAGATGAGCGTCTCTCTGGGGAAGGGTTATTTGTCTCCTCTAGCCACTGCCAATACTCACTCGCCTTGTACGGAGCAATGACTGGTTATGGTCAGGCTATCTACAATTAACACATGCTCAGTGACCAAGATTCCGAAAATGGATGCCTTTCTTGTCCGATGTGGCAGTTTGACATGGTGTCGACCCGGTGTCACTCCGCAAGACTGGATGAGCAAGGCGTTTAATTGCCAACCAAGCACGGTGAATTTCTATTTGGCAGGCCGACACACTACCGGGCATGAGTGACACTTCGCCCAGCGAGCAGTTCTCTTCATGTCGCGCATAGACATTGCTGGCTGATTGCTGCTATCCTACAGGGAGAACGGGGTGTTGGGTAGCGGGAATGTCTCTCGCAGGAGACGACCAGAGAGTTGATCAAGTCTGGGAACACTTCTTTATACGCAGAATACTGTACTCACCTCTAGAGAAGAAGTCCATTTGTATTGGTTGTCTCACACCAGAGGAAGAAGTGAGACCGATGAAGATCAGAGGAAACACAGAATAATGCATTGGTTACATTGATCAAGATCGTGCTACCGAGCAGAAGTACGAACATCTGAACGGCCAATTCCCGCAAGAATACATCGCTCCATTCCATCTGTTAGTCGGAGATACTCAGACCACGCTCTCTCTCATGATGGTTTCAGCGGAAGATCCACCTGTCTGGCTGTTCAGGTCGAGCGTGCCGCAATGACAGGACTGGATTGTCGGCCGGAATGACCTTTATACGCAACCGCTGGCGAAGGTGGTAGATATCGCGAGGGGTGAGTGTGCTGCCGGGATCATGTCTGCTGCGGAGTCATTGCCAGCTTAAGCGGAGCTGCGATCTGCGCCGATTTGTCTTCAATTCCCTGCGTCTGGATGTGCTGATGAGGAGGATGGCCCATGATCTCGTGTCCTCAATGATCACCGTTTTGAGGTGAACGAATCGCTGAGTGCACATAGAAAGGAAACCCAGTTCGCCGCGATGTCGAATTCCGCCCTCAGGGTTTACTTTCATCCTGACCTGTCAAGTATCTCCTCCGCCATCACAGCCCAGTCGGTCTGGATCAGTTTGCCAGCGCTCGTTTTTGCTTTAGGGCGTTGCTTTGACCACAGCATCACGGCAGGCTTTGGAGAATTGCTCGAGAAAATGAACACCTTCATCCAAAGGTTCCTAGAACAGATGGGTCGGAGGAGGCTGAATGATAGTGAAACTGATAACAGTGACCTAGTGTGTCTCTGGCCTTCTGGTCTCCAAATGCGCATCAGACAGCTCTCCCAAGTCGTGGGAGAGATCGATGTCAACGGGCTCATCGAATCGCCAGCCATATTGACACGAATACCAGAAGCATCGGATGAAGCCCGGCCGCAGTAGGATGCCTGAGTTGGGCAATGGAGACGATGCCTTCTTTGAAAGTGTGTGAGGTCAGTCGAGGCGAAGGTTAACCTGGTAAGAGATGCACGTCGGACCGGATAGGTCCTTGAAATTGAATCGATCATCAGATTCGTTGCCCTTCAAGGCAGCCTCTTTAGCCAGCAACTAGCGGCGCGGCAATAACTTGGATGGGATGGCGTGCTCTCAATCGCAACGGACATACTGGGCGCAAGCTACAACTCATTGCACTTCTGATCTGCGAAGGGCTTCTCGATAGGATTGTTCCAAATCATCTCATGCTTACCGATCAGGCCATCCGGATCGACATTAGGATCCATATCATTGGCCGCTGACCAGCTTCTGTGTGGATGTTGATATCTCCTTTGCGACAATTCCACCGGTCTTCCTGTCGTCAGAATTATGCGCTGCTCGGCAGTATTGGCATCTGTATGGACTCTTCAGTGTGGACAGACCTGGATTGTCTACGGAGTACAATGCATTGGGATTGTTGGAGTCGGCCAACCAGAAGCCTTGAAACAGTGTCGATTGGCTGTGACGCTAAGGCTGTGGCCAGTTGAGAAGCGCGGATAGAAATCATGACTCGCAACAGAGGCAAACAAGGCTGTGGATACGCATGGGGACTACTCCATGAGTTCACGCATGTCAAAGTTGGCTTGCATCAAGACTACGTGTCATTCCCTCAGTTGAACGGGAAGACAGATGAGCCTCAGTATATCAAGACCGCAACACCGAATGTCGCTTTCAAGACGGGATATGGACAGGGATTTATCCACCCATCTTCTACCCTCCCTCTCCCTGATTGCGCGTGAGTTGGGATAGATGAGAAATACGCCTCATGCTACGACCATCAACAACCAGCCACATCACTTTAGTGCCGCCTTGCTGTTTGTCGCGAGCACAAGTCCTACTTGGGAAGGCTGTGGGGATTGCTGGATTGCTGCAATTGCACTCGACATCATTGCTCAGTCAACATTGCCTCACTGCTGCACTGACAGATATATTGGAGCCTTCGTGCCCCGAGAATGCTCCATCTCTTGGAAAAACGCAGATCCTTTGCAATCTCCATGCTATGGCCATCTCTACAGCAGAAGACCCATAAGACCACAAAGCAATCGCCGGTGAGTAACTCCGTAGTCGACACACACCAAGTACTGTGACCAGACGTGCTGACTGGCCTACTGGGCGAGAAGAATCTCATCAATGGGACTATGCCCAGCAAGAACAAGAGCAATAAGCAACAGAACATAGACCCTGAGACTCGTAGGAAAGCAAAGAGAGCGGCACGAAGATCATCGCACAGCCAGCCCCGTCCGGACGAACCCATCATGAACGGTGTCCCCAGCAGTTCCAAGGACTCTCAGTCCCAGTCCCACGGACGGGTTCATCCGTCTTCATCCACGGATCTGCTAAGCAAGGTCGAACGACTACAGTCGTTGAGCACCCCGATCGAAAATCTGTTCAACTTTCTTCAAATCCTGGATACTACCTATATCCAAGAGAACATCAACGCGGCAATTAGCTTGATGGCACCTGAAGTCGAGCTGAGAAAACAAAATAGAGAGCTCCAGATCGCTCTTAGAGAGATTACCACGGCCATCCACACGCAAGAACTGGCAGATGTCACTGCCAAGTACGATCAACTCAAACAAGAGCACGAGGAGATTCGCAGAAAAGTAGCGGCCCAGGGCGTAGAAAAGCAGAAAATCGAAGAGGAGAAACAACAATTGGAGGAGGAGCTTCGGGCCAAGTTCGACGCTGACAAGGAGAAGCTTAAACGGGAACATGAATCGTCCCTCAAACAACAGGAGAAGGAAACGAGAGGAGAAATCGAAAATCTGAAGCGAGACAAGCGTGATTTGACAAACCATATTGCCGAACTGGAAAGGAACATCGAAACACTCCAACAACGCGTCGAAGGAGATGAAACCATTCAAATCGCCTTGCAGGAGAGAGTTCAGAATCTGGAAAAGCAGCTCCAGCAAGAGAAATCTCGATTCCCTATGCATAGCAACGGAGAGGAGTATTAGTGAGTAAGCACCTATTCAAGCCGTCCGCCATCTTTCCCCTGAAACAAAGCTGACTGGCAACCCACTTGCCAGCAAGGGAATATTCGAGGAGCTGTTTAATCGGGTCGAGCGCATCACACAGTCCATTATCCGCTCTCCACCGAGAACCGATCATGCTGTAAGTCTCGACTTCTTGGCTACACTGAAGCACTGTCTAACAACCGACCTCCACTGCCCAGAGACTTGAGGAGGCGGAACGTCTCATTGAGGAGAGCAGGTTCTTCCATCTTGTACCGATCCGCCCGTCGCCCATCTCGGAGTTTCTGTGGACGCGAGGGGCCCAATCCTTGATTTCGTCGCACTTGTGTGATCGGTGGCGCCCGTTCTTCTACGAGCATCTGCCGGATCAGTTTCAGATGGAAGCTACAGATCTTCACAAGGTCTCTCAGGCCATGTTGAGCGTATACGCGGACGTGGAGCGAGAAAGGGAGGGCCTGTGGAGAGCTCTGACCTACGATATTCTAGATAGAATGGCCGGACAGTCCACCGCACCGGCTCCCAGCACTTCCACCGCCGAGCAGGTCGCTCAGATGCTCCATCCAATCATCCCATCTTCCAAGATGGCCGAGTTCGAGCAGCAGCTTAACGATGTCTTCCAGACGGCCGCGACCATTTGGTCTGATGCACGGCGAGATATCCTCCACATTACGATCTGTGGAGAACCACCCGACACGTCCAACGAGGAATGGCAAGCCGGACCTGATTTTGAAGGCCCGAACTTGGAGACCGTTGAAGCGGTGCCCATCGAAATCAAACCTCTCTGCCTGGCCCCTTCGGTTCGTGTGACAAGCAAGTCCGGCTCATCCGTTCTTCTTCCCGGACGTGCTCTCTTCCCCAGCTCCGCAGCCTTTGCGCAAGGATACAAGGAGCAGCAGCAACGTAGGAGGCAATGGGAGGCATTGCGGTTTGACTTCTCTCGCTGATCTCGTGAGGGCAGTTGACACGTTTCGGACTCGTGAAGGAATTGGAAAGGCTGTATCCTTCCAAGTTTGGGGTCATGTCATTTGTTTTTCCTCACGTTTCTCTTCATGAATCGGCTTCATTGCGGGATTTGTCTTCAAGTAGTTTAATGGACCATGATGGTGACGACTTCCCCTGCCTGTTTGTTATTTGACCATTGGATCTCTTCCTTTCTATTGAACAAGAATTACCGCCGTCTCTTACCTAGGTAGCCACCAGAGGTTATTCTGATTCAACCATCAGAACGTTCGGTTTTATTCGTAATTTTGCTTCTAATATCGAGCCTTTTGCAGCTTTTCCGATTCAACACGGCTGACGGGAGCTGACAGGAGCAGGAGGTCAAAATTGAACTGCCAATTACACCACTATGGATCCTCTGCAGACCCTGCCGGTAACTATACTGAAGATGATTCTCAAGCACCTTTGGCACCTAAGCCATGTGTTCACTTCGCAGAAGGGATGTTGATATTGCTTTCCATATTGCCCGAAGAAAAGAACTTTGAAAAGTAGCTTTCCAAACCGGCCCCATCATCCAAGGCACCGATCCATCCAACATGCTGGTCTGGTCGACAAACGACCAGACAGCCGATGTGCTCATCAATGCCAAACCTCGTATACGCCTGTCCCAAGCAATTTCCATACGTGCTATCATCTGCTTAGACCTTCCAGTAATCCCATCCAAGTTTCTCATCGAACGGGTGGAATGTGAGGATCCTGACAGCGGTCCTAGGGCTGGAATGGATCAGTAGAACTTCCACGAGGGAATCAGTTGATTCATCGGAGAGAATGCCAGTGGGAGGGTGTGACTCTAACCATGCGTCAAGACATTTGGCGAGGTCTTCCAGGCGTTGGCGGTTGTCTCTGCGTCGCAGGTCCCCTGAAAATACCAGCAGCCGCCACCGTCCATCGCTGGGTAATCTCTCAGCCAATTGTAATGGACGCGCTTCGGCCTGGCTGACAATCATTACGGAGGGCAATCTCCTCCCTAAGTTGATGTTCTTGGCGAAGGTTTCCGGGTCGATCTTTCTCTAATCGAGAAGATCACTGTTGCTTTCACCTTGCGCAACGAGTAAGCTCGGAGGATATTGATGGTGACTCCGGATTCTCTTCGTAATGCTCTCTGACTTGTTCGACACTTTCTCCGTCGACATTTCCATCGTGGTCGTTCGACGCATCGCCCGACTCGCCCGATTGTGACTAATAAGCGTGGACAAAGCTGGCGTCCATCCTCAGGAGCTCCTCAGCCACGGGTCATCTCTCCGTTTCATACGTTTCCAGAATGGCTGGATCTGCAGCACTGGTGATGACTTCTCCGAGCTTCCATCCGATCTTGCATGGAGACGTTCATTCCCTGTCCCGCTTTGGGGGAATGGGTATGTGCCGCATCGCCGGCGAGGAAGATTCTACGGGAACGCAATGAGTCACGGAGTCTTGAGCAACCTTGGAAGCGAGGATCGCTTACCGATTGTGAACGCTGTATTTCGTGACTAGCCCTTGGCCTATCTGCATGCGGTCTCAGCCTTTGTAGCCATATCATGTCTTGCAGGTGAAAGGGTAGGGCTTGCCCGATAGAATGAAGACCAGACGCACTGCGTATAGGTCAGTTTGTACGGCTTGAGCGCCCTTTGGGCGATCTTCAACAGAAACTTCGGCGTCTCGTCCGCCCCACGAACAGAATGCTGCTGCTGCAAGATCTCATCGCCTTCCATTTGAATGTATAAGCGCACCAATCGGTCCTCCCGGGGTGCCATCATAATGCTCCCATGTTCTTCGGAGTGGATGGCACACGACTGGCGGATGTCTGCTAGTGTCCAGTAAGATACAAGTCCAATCCGACCAACATCAAAAAAATGGAGCTGGAGGCTGTACGTACGAAAATCCGTGATCGGAATGATATCCATCACTCCCCAGACCGAGTCGGTTGAGGATCCCTCCATGGGAATCTGAAGCTGTTCTCGCGCCCAGCTGTGCGAGCCATCGCACGCAACCATGTACCGCGCTTTGATGATCTCCATATCTTTGTCTTCGCTTGCATCTGCGCGACATAGAATAAGCAGGACTTCGACAGAAAGCGACCGAGCGTGAACGCGGCTCCTACCGTGACTTGCAAGTCGCTTGACCTTGACGGAAATCGGATATTCGTCGCCATGGCCATCGCAATTTTGATTTGCATCGAATTTCAAGCTTTCCGCCCTCTTATTCCTCTCTACCGTCACTCTGCCTTTCTGATTTAGGCAATCCATCAAAGTCTGCTCAATACAACCCTGATTCCAGAGCATCTGCTTAAATCTCGATAGCTCCCCCTGCTGGGATAACAGGCACCTTTTGCGCCGAATATCTCCTGTGCTGCCTTCTGCGGCCTGGAGACCATCAGTACCCATCAATGAATGAATCTCGATGATCCCGAACCGAACAACACATTTCCGTATCGGTGACGGCATGCCTCAGAATCGCATCGACAATTCCAAAACTCTCAAAGACTTCCAGCGTCCGACTCTGAATCCCGTCGGCATGTCCGGTTGGCGTCCGATCGGGTTGATCGTCAATGATGCGCGCTGATATGGCGTATTGGCTCGCCCAGCAGGCGGCCATCAGGCCCGCGGGACCGGCACCGACAATCAGGAGGTCGGTGTAGGAAGTAGGAGGAGTCATCTAGCAGCACCAGAGATGACGCAACGCGGTCAAGAAGGGTGCATGCATCAGGAGAAATGCAAATGCACAGTGGGGAAATGTACATCTCAAGAAACGTGGTGCCACCGTGCGAAAGGGAACACATCCACGGACCTGGCGCTCGAGATGATGATCACTGCGTACCATTCGCCGATGCAAAGTCTTTGTTCTAAATTGGTCTCTGCAAGTTCGTGGGATCTTTCAAGAGTGATTGGCGAGAAACGACTCTTGTGGGATTCGACGCGTTGACTCGATGCGCACGTCATCATGAGAGAAGCATCAACAGACAACGCAAAACGGTCAGGACATTCCATGATATAAAATCACATTCTCGTCGTACAGTAAACCCTCATTATAACGAATGCTGATATAACGAATGTGAAGAGCATATCACCATCAGTAGTGATGTTATAAGGAGAAGGCACAGTTCTTTGGCCGAGTCTGCTAGGATACAAGGAGGAGATGCCGACATTCGGTACTGGCTGGCTATGGAACTTCCAGGTGTGATGACCCATCGAATGCAGTATACATCATGGGGAAGAAGGCAGTGTTCCAGAAGATGCTGCTCAGGAAGGCCATGAAGATCAAATTATTGCAGTGCTGTCAATGAGCTTCTGAAGCTTTGATTGTCATTGATTATCATTGATTGTCATCACAAATTCCCTGTCTAAAGGATATAAATCAATTCGGAATCTTGATGATGAAATTGTACGCGATGATGTGGAGAAGATTGATGAGCAGATGCTCAGTCCATTTGATCCTGACGAAATTGGGCACGAATCTGATGAAGAGATTGCAGTTCCACCAATAATATCAAATTCAGAGGCTTTGGAGGCTTTCAAAGAGCTTCGATTATAGGTGATCTATGAGGAGCCACAGCAGGATGGTGATCAGAGCTGTATTCAAGCATTGGATAGGCACGAAAGGCGACGACTGCAAGGAAGGTTGGTCCAGCAGGAGCAGCGCGCTATTCGGAGCTCCTTCAGTTGACTTAATACATATCGAAGCAGATAGAGGCAGAATCTGCTATTCCGAACAATCCAATACGAAGATCCACACGTGCACGAACTCGATTCGTTATCACGAGGGTTGTGGTATTCGGCAGGGATGAGTTGTTGGCATTGTAACTGGAGTGACTATAACTAGTTAGTTAACCAACTTACAAGGGAGTAGGCTTAGTAATACATAATAAAGGCGGTGATCTCAGGCAGAAAACCACAGGGTTGGTTGTATCCAGTCACATGACGCGGGATCTAGCCGCGTTTGGAATAGCAAATCTGCGAACCCAATCAAATCAAATCCAAACTGATGTTCTTCCATCTGCAGCGATCCAGCCAATCGACCCGACCATTTAACGCTTTCGAAAGGCATATATGTTACTTTAAACGCTTCAATATTGCCTTCGGGCATTTGGTCACATTTGAAACGATACAGAGAAGATTAGCATGGCCCCTGCACTAAGGATGACACGCTCAATCAAAGAGAAGCTACCAGTTTTTTTTCCATTACCGGGTTAAATTGAAGGTAGGAGTGTCACAATGGATATCAAGTGCGAGAGCAGGCGTGGTTCGATTTCGGGTGTGACCTTTTTTTTTCCTACTCCAGGGCTGGTCCTGCAGTGCACACAATATCTACTTGCAAGCTCATAATATGTAGAATATCCGCTGAGCACGTAGAGAAGAGTCTAGCTTGGCCTGGATCATCCTCCTACAGCGCATTCATGAACGATTAAGTCTCATTAAGTCTATGTGTACGGAGTATACGCGGTCCTGAGAACAATGCCGTCCTTCGAAGTTATGGCCCGTGGATGATAGAGCAAAACGCCTCACAGCACCTTGATGAATGGTTCCTTAGCCCTCAGCAATTGAAAATCTGTATAAAGGTCATGACTTAACAATCAATCCGAGATACGTCCCGACGCTGCATGGGAAACACGTGCTGTACGATCCACTCGAGGACCATCGCTCAATCTCCACCAAGCTCGCGTCTTCCCACAGCTTGCTCCTATCGTCGTCATCGTACTTGTGACTCTGCACAGCAAGGATTTTCCGATGGGCCGGAACCTGAAATCCTTCCAAGTCGAAATCCGTCCTCGGGACATAGTACTGATTGTGGCATCCGTTCCCTTCATCCCACGTCCCACGCACGTCCCAGACCCCGAGGTCGAACGCTTCACGGCCAAGGATGTGATTTGCCCGTTGGAGCCCATGTTTGACGAATCGGCGGTTCGTCCCTGCTGGATCATTGTATGCCGCTTCGACGCGTTGCTTGTCCTTGCGGCCGTCCAACCCGATCAGAAACAAGGGAGCGTTGGTCCGTATTGAGCCTCGGACGCGGATCCCTCTGTCGGAAGGGAGTGCCGCGGAACGAAGCTTGACAGGAACTCCACTGAGGCGTGCCGTGTAAAGCTGCCTAATGTAGATCCTAACGAGAGGATGGCTTTGGAGACGTCCTTGATTTCAGGGCGCTGCATCCAGATCCGGCCGTCGTCGTAGGTACCCAGAAGACCGAAACAGCGCACATGTTTGAAGATACCGGGTGGCACCATCGCGAGCGTGCGTTGGAGCTCTGTGAAAGAGAGATCGAGAGCGAAGTAGTCGACATCACGGCCGAGTCCGTCAATGGCTTCGAGGAGGATTTTGATTTTTCGGAGGGTCCTAGATCGATCGGCAAAGCGTTCCGTCAAAATGAATCACGGCCAATTCAGTTGCACACGGATTCCAGCAGGGCATAGAGAGGATCTTTCGTGACAGCAAAGGCTATCCCCTCAGCGACGAAGAAGGATGGTCGTTACCCGCTTCCAAGTTCGATGATCATACTACCAGGCTCGATCTGCCTCGCAATATCCCGACTTCTCTTCCGGAGAATGTCAATCTCTTCGTGGCTCAAGTAGTATTCGCTGCAGTATGTCACGTCTTCAAAATATCGCAAGCCCTGCTCATCCCACAGGAGGAGGTCGGGCAGGCCTCCATCTCCTTGACCGGCCTCAACGATGCTTTTTTCAAGAGACTTGCGCAAAGACTCGTTGGCCTTGTCTGAGCGGATGTCAATGATGTTATCATACCAGTATAACTTGACGAACGGCGAGAATTCCATGCTGCTGAGTAGTGAAAATTAGCCACGAATATGCGAGGCAGAAGCAAACATTCCCCCTCATTGATCAGTGTTGCCTATCATTTGCCTCCCGACAGTCCTCCAAGTCCTTAAAATATGAATCTGTGACGCTTCCAAGTGGCTGGTTAGACGTCGCGCGTGAATCGATTGACCAAGGGCATCACCGGGCCAGTCCACTCAAGGAGTGATGTCCAATACGCCTTCAGCATACCAAGCATGGGGTCAGCATGGACTCTGAATTTCAGTCTCTCGCTCTTCGATCCGTACTGCTGCGGTTGAGATGAGACAGATCCAAGTCATTGTCGTGTGACGTCATGGACCGCGAAACAGCATCCCTGGATGCAAAAGAATTAACCTGCAAAGGGCACCTCTCTTGGGGGTCTCTGCGTGCAAGAAATCCTTATTTCATTGCCGCAGCTCTCAAGGTTGTGCTGTCTCTCTCAATGGTTGCTGCCCATCATGGTTTCACGCTCGTAACCCCTGCCTCGAGGGGCTTGGGGTTCGCATTCGCTCGACAGCTATTGGCACACACCGATTTACCAGTAGTTGCGACTGGGCGGAAGAACTGCAATGAGTTACAGGACCGCCTATTAGATGGGATACCCTTGTCCCGTGGAGCTAAGGACCGGTTAAAGGTGCTCCAGGTGGACGTGACTGGTACAGTTAAGCATGAACATCAGCCTATCATAGCAATCCCTGAGATACTAGATAGATGAATCTACGATATCGGCCATGGCTTCCCAGCTTTGTGAAATATATCCGGATACGCGACTCCGTCTGGCCCTGACGATTCCAGGAATCCTTCATGTCGAAAGGGCGCCGAATCACATCGACAGGGAGAAAGCACTCGAGAGCTTCCGGGTCAACTCTCTCGGTCCGCTTCTTCTACTGAAACATCTCGCACCGTTTTTGCCGTCGAAATCGGCTGCTCCGTTTCCTGTCTCTGAATCAGTGCCGGGTAAAGACTCGATCAACCTGCCCTCGCATGCAATATATGGCATGATGGCCGCCCGAGTTGGCTCCATCTCCGACAACGAAACTGGGGGCTGGTACTCTTATCGCGCGAGTAAATCTGCGGTCTTTCAACTGGCCAAGACGTTTGATTTATATTTACGCACCCAGAGCGCGGAGCGGGCTCTCGCCGTAGCGCTTCATCCGGGAACCGTTCACACGGACTTGACGCAGCAGTATTGGGGAAGCAGGGATATGTTAGAGCCGGAGGAGTCGTCGATGAGATTACTCCGTGTTCTTACAGAGATGCCACCAGGAATGAATCAAGGAAGAGGACGATGTTGGGACTGGAAGGGGGAAGAGGTCTTGCCGTAGAGATCGAAGCTTGGACTACAGTTGGGATTGGTGAGCAAGTCATATCAGAATCATAGACGTTTGTGCTGTTTGACTGTCGCTGGTTACGTTCCAGACGGGAATAATCATGACTGCCCTAAATCCTGGTTGGGTAGTTTAGAGAATTGTTCTCAAAGGCCATTTTCATCGAGCAAAGCCAACATGACATTGATGCGTACGTCTATCAACACTTCTTGCGTTTTCCTACTTGGTAGACGAACTTCGTCTCGTGGCGAGCCACTGCGACACAAGGGCAACCTGTGTATGGTAGTAGGATTTCGTCCAGCATTGGGAAATGTGTCGACAAAAGGCAGCTCCAACAACTCTTCCTAGTGACATTAATCCTTCCCACGGCTGTGTTTTGCCTCCATGCAAGGTATCTATCAAGTATCATGTCATTGATGAATGGAGAATGAGCTTACAGTGAATTGATGATAAGAACAATGAGAAGTGGACTCGGCCTCCTGTCTTCTGATGTATGTCTCATCTACATAGTATATATATGAATCACATTTTGGCGGACATTGGGAGCATGACCTTTGTGCTGGTCTTTGTGGAACTCGAAATTTGAGATTTCCGGTTCTTCACCGTCAAAGAGCTCTGACATTTGAATCAGATCACTGGCTCATCCGGTGATATATCCAGGAAAGACAACTCCCAACGCATGCTGCTCTGAATCCAAGGCACCCTTCATATCAGGTAAGAGAAAGTAACACAGTCTCAGGTGGATGTGGATGGTGGCTCAAAGTGACAGGCGAGCAACCTTGTCTTGTTGACAAGCACATGGGATTTCGTATCATATCACGGTTCTCACCAGTCCTTCCACGCAATTCAAGGCTCTCTCTTGCATACTCTCCTCCATCATAGTTTACTGGGACGCTTACAGACCATTTCACATCTCCTTCCACCTGGATACACTCAGCTCTGCCAGTTCACACCTCAGGACCGCAAAGTCAGTGAGTCGTGTATTGCTCAGTTCTACTTACCTCATGCTAAGAGTGACATTGCAGATGGCTCCCCAGCAAATCAAAAGACGCTTCATTAAGGAACGTTACCGCCGCAAAGTGAGAATGCCGGCTTCCTCAAGACCGACCGAGACCGTCCATGATTCCAATCACGGACCAGCTCAGAGACACCGCTCCAAGTGGCAACTTGCGAAGCCCCGGATTCGAAGAGCCCGTAACGGCGGTAGCAGTATGTCCATCACATTCATCTTACTACGTCTCCGATATCTAACAGTGATCATCAGTGGTAGCTCTACTGAACTACCTTCAAAAGCCTGAGGGCCTACTACTTCCGATCCTACCGATTCTGCGCGCTGCAGATCAGATTGCCAACGATATCAATCCAGCCATGCGGTTCAAGATAACTGCTGTCGCAACCATGCAGAAAGCAGCGGAAGATATGCTTGTTCGGGAACTCCGCGGTACGTTTCGCATCTGCTTGTGGTCACCTTTCTTACTGACTCTGTTCTTATGTGCTGGGTTGTGTATGAAGCACGCAGGTCGAACCGTCCTCCGCATGGAGGACTGGGAAATAATGAGACTGATACGTGCGAAAGACTTGGAACTAGGGCAATTTCTGCATAGGATGGAGGCAGGTCGGCAGTGAAGTGACTGATAGATCAACTGGACCTCTGCTTTCCTGCTCTTGACAAAGCGTCTAGATGCGGGAGTTGATTATCACCAATATGTCTTGTCGCATTCTGGAGACAACAGAGGGAAACCGTATTTCCATGCTTACGGTTACTATTATTGAGATCAATTTTATCTGCCGGGAGAGAACGCTTGCTTTGCAGTTTATCTGTACGCCGAACAGAGCCTTAAGGGGAATGGCCTTGCATGAAGCCAATTCCAGATGAAATTCGGCTCTTCCCTCATGTTGACAGAGCCTTTTGCAGGTGACGGCGTTGAACCCAGGTACCTCTGCCACAAACCATTCGGGAGGTTGCAGTAGAATCCTGTCGAGTGCATCTTGAGGAAAACGTAACATTGGGTCTATCAATGGCGTAGCGTAGCTCAAGCAGAAGGGTGGTCTCTAAAAGCTGCGAAGTGTCAATGTAGAATGGGTCGAGCAATGTGTTTTTTCATATTTTCAGATTAGTGAGAAAATCACAGCGTTGTCTAAGCAGGCAGATCTCGTCATATCAGAGCTGTTGAATCCTCTACGTCAAGAATCAAGAAAGGGACTTCTTCATCCTTTCTATCCCTGCACCCCAGCGTGACTTTATCTGAGAGAGACACCACTCGTCAAACTCCATCTCAGAGCTAAATGGACCCATGAATTCAAATCCAAGCCATTCATAAAAGTTCCGTGTTGGTTGACCCTTGATGCGTCCAATGTATGGTTGTGTGCACGTCCTAAAACATTGTATTTGTTGTCTGAGCTGCTCCTTGATAGAATCATGCTCTTCTTTATTCATGACACCCCAGACCTTATCCAGTGAAACACCATCAACCCAGTCGGTAACCATTGTGATAATTTCAGGTTCAACGTCGTTAACACAGTAAATATCATAGCAATTGAGGACGTGCGGCACTATGATACCATTTTTTGACTGGCTGGAGGCATAGTCCATCATATCAGCCTCAGATCTTGCAAAGAAATCTCGTGGTTTGATTTTGATAGCAAGAAGTTTTCCATATGTGGTCTCTGCTCTCACAACAACACGATTTCCCAAGAGGTCCTTGTATACATCTGTGCCCTGAATCACGTTTTTGTAGTCCATAGCTAAAGATGATATGAGTCTAAAACAAATTCTTTCATTAACTTTTGCTTTAGTGATTTTGACACACCTGGTAAGCGTGCAATTGCAGTATGACGTGGAGCTGTTCAGGAACCTACAGACAGAAGGGAGATTACCGTCCACACAGATCAGGTGTCTTTGCCACTGTATGACTTTGCCAGCAAGTACCTGATCTAGTTGCTAGGATGGTTGAAAAGGAGAGACGCAGGCCGGTATCGGTACAAATAGCGTCCCAACAAAGCTCTGATTAAGTCGTACAGTTCTGCGAAACTGGTAGAACCGACTGGATAAATACAGTAAGTACCCGAAGCTTTACCACAGTAGTCTCATCTACCCCTATTAGCACCACACAACAGATCGCAATAGAATATTCAAATACGCGTTTTCAAGGACGATTTTCGTACGGCCTTGAACAAAAAAGCTGCAGTATATTAAAACTCATATGTGAGAATCATCCTGTCCACAAAACCACGGGATCACATAGAAAATAAATGGCACAATGTGATTCCAAACACACCATCCTTCCACACCACTATATATAGGAATTGGATCCCAGGATTGTCCATCACGAACTGTAGGCGCTTATCGCAAAAGGGTCATTGGAAACCATCATCCTCGCAGGTTGAGCTGTGAATATCCTAGCAGATGCAGATATAGCGCTGAGTTGAGAATAAACACAATAGATTTATCTAATTGACTAACTCTCTCTTGTTTCTAGTATCGGGCAACACCAACAATACTGATGCAAGACTCCCATGCGATTGCAGCCAATACCGTCAAGCACCATCGAAATGAACCGAGAACTGAACCGCCAACTTACTCCTATCGCTGAAGACCTCCGGAAGCAAATAAGGAGATGATACCAGAGACAGCTACTAAGGGGGATCAGGCTCTAATTACTAAAGCCACTGTCCTTTCGGAAGATCAGAACGGGAACAAGGAGTATGAGAAAAGGTTTCTGGCCTAGTGAAAGAGATGAATATCGGAGAGGTACGTGGATCTTGCTGTTGGCTTCTCTGCCTGGCTCACCAATGACTAGGGTTGGGGATGGAATCTGGCACACTTCTCGGAATCTAGGCCTATAATAAACGAATTGTCGCGAATGTACCTCGTGCCACTATCTGACAAAACAACTATAACTCCCGGAGGAGCTTTGAAAGAGGGATTCTACACTTATATCACGGATGAGCCTATGCTCAGCTCGAGTGCAACTGTTATATTTATTGTTCCAATCTGATCGGAAGGCTTATATCATATAATGTGCTACAGTAGCCTGTTGACGAATTCAGTTTCATCTATGATTGAATTTGGGTATTATAGATTCTAGGAAAATATATGAAAAAGGCGGAGTAGCAGCTAAAACATGTTCTTGACAGAGAAAGCAGGTCAAAACCCAGCAACACATTGAACTTGTGATTGATGATAGGATAAGTACTGCTGGGATTGGGGGCAGAAATCATGCCATCGACAACAGCAGTAGGATGTTCTGTCTTTGATGTTTCCATTTGACCCGGTTTAAAGCGGTTTAAATATCATCAGGGAAGTTCAACCAGATCCTATAAGGCTGGTTCTGTCGGAAAGAGACGCATGCAGGTTCACCCAGGCTCATCATGATCTCACCACCACGAAATCCTCTCTTAGTCCTGTCTTGAATTAAGATGGCGCAATGTGTTGGCTGACAATCAGCCTGAACTGGAGTCTCACTCGCGGCATCACATCACGCAATGGACATCCTTGCCAGGTCAGACGCCAACAACGGAGGTGGTTTTAAAGTTGGGTCTCGACGGAGGGTCTGTCGCGTATCTGCGATTTACTTTGGAGGAACGAGGCCGTCTGCCTCCAGTTGAATACTAGGCTACTAGCCTACACCAGACGGGGTTCAGCAGTCGTGATTTGGAATGTGCTAGGAGATAATACTAATTAGAATAAGGTTCAATGGGAATGGTTCCGCCGGATGCGACGGAGGAGATGCCTAAAGTAAAGATCCGCAGGTCTACTATGGCTTTGGATGAAGCTATTCCCGGGCGAGTGTCTTGACCCCCTGCGCAACAGGCGTTCACATTGGCACTAGCACGAAGCTGGGAAGCCGTACCGGTTAAATGCCATTGTCGGATGAATTCAGTCTCGGATCCGAGTAATTATTTTGTGACTCTGATCTGTAACTGTCCTTCTTTGCACCTCATATCTGCTCGATCGCACATGGTGAAGCAAGACTGTATCCCAGTTCTGTGGAGTCTTGCACATTCTCCAGCTTTGTCTAGAAAACTTGCGCCCGCTCTTGCTGAGCCGTATGGAGTACAGAGTACGAAGTATTATTTGGTACATCAGCGATGCACGTAGTCAGAGTCGGAGTCGTTCGTGCACAGATCGATCCCTGTCAGGCTCCATAAGCACAACGTAGAATCATCGTGGCAATGCCAGCAGTAGCAAGGACCACAGTCTGGACGGCCTCGCCGACGGTCAGGTCTCTTAATACAATGTCTTACATCTGCATCCAACGTTACTAGGCAATTCTGTCCTTGATCGATCACCGCTGGCTGGCAATCTGTCTACTGCGAAGGCTGGGGTGTGATCCCAAGTCGAATCCTGTTACGTATGACGTCGTAAGATCGCGTACGCATGTTCAAGGTGAAGGTGGATGGGAATCAAGCAGCTCCTTATTAAATCCGTAGCGAACGACTGGGCTTGAAAGAAACAACGATTCATTGACAGAAGCATGATACCGACGGAAAGGGGATGAGATGAGGCCAAAATCCTTCGCTTGAATCCCGACCCGACGCCAGCGATTACCATTATCTCGAATTCACGCAACCATGAGACCAGACGTAGCCAAATGTCGAAGAGTTCCACAGCCGAAAAAAGCACATTCAGGCCGCCGCCTTCTCGGCATAGTGCACCTCCTGAGCCTGGATCTCCTTCTCAACCTGGTGCAGGTCGATGTGGGCGATGGCCTCGTCGCCGTCGAAGATGCGAGCGACTTCCTCGAGGGTCGTACCCTTGGTCTCGACGTAGAAGAAGTAGACGAAGACCAGTTCCACGAGATCCCACAGAGTGTAGAAGAGCATGAAGTTCCAGTGGTGTGGCAGGTTGTCCCAGGCGATCTTGTTGGTCTGGTTGCCGAGCGCCAGGATGGCCTGGACGGTGATATTCATGATCATCATGCCCTTGGCACGGAGCTTGAAGGGGAGCACCTCCAGAGCGTAGGAGACGAGCAGTCCGGAGAAGCCGATATCATAGAAGATACCGAAGAGCCAGATGAACACGAGCTGGGCGTAGCCAGAGCCCGGGTTGCTGCCGCCTTCACCTCCGGCGTTCTCGTAGACCGCTCCGGTGATGGTCCAGCAGATGAAAGAGGTGACCATGCCTGATCACGGGTACGTTAGCGACAGGGAAGACGAGGCAGCACCGCAAGAGAAGCCATCTCGGGACTTACCAAACGTGGAGACGAGGAACATCGGCCGACGGCCGAACTTATCGACCTGGGTAGCGGCGGTGATGGTCACGATGAGATCGAGGATGGTCTTGCCGGTGCTCAGGGCGAGCTTCTGGTTCTGCGTCGTGATTCCGGCGCCCTCGTAGATGGCGTTCATGTAGTTGGAGAACAAGGCGTTGCCGGAGTACTGGGAAATGATGCCGAGAGAGATGACGATCGCCAGGCGCCAGCGGTTGCCCCGGGTGCGGAGAAAGTCCAGGTAGCTGCTCTGTTCTCCCGCCTCCCTCTCGAGGCGCAGCGTCTCCTTGATTTCACGGTACTCGAACTGAACGGTCGTGTTGTTCACGTCGCCACCGCCGTGGTACTTGGTCAGGATGTCCAGAGCTTGTTCGTGTTTGTCTTTGGAGATGAGGTATCTGGGCGACTCAGGGATCCCTGCAGATCATCAGTCAGAGCTGCCTGTTGGCGCGCGGCCCGCTGTGAACGGCAAACAAGTGAGAACGAAGAGATTGGCCACCTACACCAGATGAACAGAATCTGAATGACGGAGGGGATGATCTGGAGGAGAGTAATCGATCTCCACGACCAATGATTGGGGATGTACGAGGTTCCCCAACCGATACACGCGACAACTAACATGCCCCCGTTAGCGCGTCCCAGACCAGGTGGAATGATATCGATTTTCACGTACGCAGAGCGCCTGCGTTCCACAAGCAGTTATAGATCGAAGTGACGGGCCCACGGTGCTGGGGATGGCACAGCTCAATCAGCAGCATGGGCGAGCACATCTGGGCCAGAGAGTTGCCGAACCCGAGGATGATTCGGCCGGCGATGTACATGTTGTACCCAGTGCAAAACGCGCCGATGAGACCACCCAGAATCATAAACAAACATCCCACGATGATGCCCGTCTTGCGGCCATAGTGATCGGCGATGTATGGGCTGTCTCGCTGTCAATTCGTGCCACCGCGCGGCCGACGCTTCCGGGATAGGGGACTCACGTAATGAAGAAACTGATGATCGAACCGATGTTGAACATGTTGACGAGGAGGCCCAGCCAGTTGTCCTGCAACACCTTTGGTGAGAAGAAATCGGTCCAGTCTTTCATCAACTGAGACGTGTTGACCAGCATGCTGGATTCGTC
>JSYV01000264.1:0-36459 GCA_000787455.1 Evansstolkia leycettana | reverse complement strand
GGGGGTGCGATACCCTTTGCACCTGGAGGGGGTGGAGGGGGAGGGGGAGGAGGAGGCGGTGGTGGTGGTGGAGGGGGGGGTGGAACGGTCTTCTCATCCTTAACAGCATCTAGCTCGTCTTCCTTGCCTTCAATCTTGGCTTCGTCTTCGTCCTTCGCGACCTTGTCTGCCTCGGGCTCCGTAATCGAGGAAGGTGCTGTGACAGCCTCATCGGTTTCGGTCTCTTCAGCGTCGTATTTCGGTACCTTGGCCGCGATCTCCCCAAGCAAGCCAGTTGCTTGCGCAGGGTTCATCCGAGGGCGCTGCAATTCCACGAGACGAGGCTTTTCATAGATGACTTCTTCATCCTCCAAGGGAGTCTGCAACTCCGTTTCAGAGTCTTGGTCCATCTCAGGGGCATGACTTTTCTTCCGATAGACCGAACCCAAAGCGGTGGTATCCAGAGTGCGACGGGTTTGCTCCTGGAAAGCCTCACTGACTTCTGGGTCTCCATCCATTTGCTCTCGTAGCTCGCGCAGGCGGTCAGATGGTCCATGTTGTCCCCATACCTTGCCCTCAAGCTTGAATTGCGTCTTTGTCCGTTCAAGCTGTCTCTCCAGTCTCTCCAGCAGCTTCTCACGGTCCAAGATGCCCCTCATATGTGATGGATCCGTTTCTGCGATGTTACTCTTCTTGGCATTCGAGGCGGCGATATCCTGAGCATCTCGCAGCATCAGGTACAACTCCCGTGTTTCCAATTCGTTCCGCTGCAGTTCCTGAGCGCGCAGTCTCTGGACATCGGCAAGCTCTGCTTTCAACGTCTCGTTTTGTCTCGCCTGGAGTTCTATGATGCCAGTCTGCTCCTCAATCTGTTTCTGCAACTTCTTGACGAGACCGTCAGCGCCCAATTCGATTTGCGACTTCATCTCATCTCGCTCGGCGAGCGCTGCTTCCGCAATTTGACGGGCTTCGATGGATTCGTCATACGCGCGTCTTGCCTCGGCATCCGTGTGAAGTCGATCCAATAAACTCTGCACAGTGAAAGTCAACCCTTGCCGAAGATCGAGATCCGGAAGCCTCCTATCCATGGCCACGTAGCTCAACATGGCGTCCACAAGCTGAAACATTCGGAGGCCATCCTCTCCTGAATTCTCTCGGATCAGAAGCATATGTTGCATGGCCGACAGGAAGTAATCATGCGCACGGGTCCCTTGAATCTTGGACATGATCGCGTCTGTGATCTGTAGCGGATCACTCATATCCTTGACCTCGCCTTCGATACTATCCTTCACACTACTGCTCTCCCGCTGGAGGAGATCCTCATAGTCAATCGCTTCATTCTCCCTGAACCGTTCAATCTGCTTGTCAATAACTTCGTATTGGAAGCCCTCCATCTTCGTCAGGAGACGCTTGATGCCACAAGAGATGAACTGAGCCCGAATATGACATCGTAGCTGTAGGTCGTTTTCGGGAGCGTCGATGAGCATATTGATCAGAAGCATAGTAGAGACGGCGTACTCCATCAGAAGATTTTCCATGCCAATTCCGCCACTGCGATACTCCTCGCTGGCACCAACCAAGCTGCCCATCTTTCCGCGACCGTCAATGGTCACTTCAACGATCCGCATCCATGCATCGAAGCGGCCCGTCTCGTTATGGTGGTTCTTCACATGATCCATAGCTTGGAGAACCTTTGTATGACCTTGCCCGTCGGCCCAGTGGCACAGGAACGTCAAAACTTCGCTGACCAGTTTCCTTGTGTTGAGCCGCGGCGATAACAATGAGCTGACGAGCGCTACGATGACCTGCTGATGTGCGAGCGCATCATCCGCTCCATACTTGTTGTTCATCAAAGCCTTCAGACATTTGACGATATCGTACTCGCGATCTAGATCCTTGTCGCCAGATGGTGGGGCTGGAACAGGCCCCGATGCCTTTCTGCGATTAATCTTCAAAAGGACATTCGTCAGAGCTACCTGACCTTGCGCTTCAACAAAGGCTTTGACCCAGCTGCACGAAGAATTAGTACCTTCGAGATTTGAAAAGAGAATGATTGAACATACCTGATTGGCTGAGTCCGCAGACTGACGCTCAAACTAGCTAATTGTTTCGAGGTAATCGTGTCGTCCATCACCTTCTTTACATACCACTCGGGGCTTCCTTCTTCATCGGCGCGCTCGAGGATTCCAGAAATGCCATCATGACCATGGGTCTGTCTTGCGTTCTGTCTTCTCTTCTGTTCCCCCTGCAATTCCGTTAACCGGTCCTGATGTACAAGGGTCCATTTCTTGGAAGCAGGGTAAGCCAGCATTTGCCTCTTAGCCTGCTCCGGAAGATTCTGCCACCCTCGCTTCTGCATCAAATCAAGAAACAATTGGTCCACAATCCGATCATCCCTTGGACGCGTGAGATATTGATCGCGCGAAATAGACTGTTGAGAGAGCGCGGAAGATGATGGTTGAGTTGCCTGCCATGAAGCCTGAACATTGGACAATCGAGCGGTACTGGAGCCGGGAAAGTAAGTAGTCCGGTCTCCCGAATTCGACGTCGTAAGCGTCCGCGAAGAGCTGTCAGACGATAAGTAGCTGGAACCTCTGGTGTTGGATGACACAGACGAGTAAACACTTGCTTGATCCATCGATAAACGATGATTCGAAGACGAATCGACAGTCGATGATGAATTATGGCTAAATCCTGCGTTAGTCGCCGAACTCCCTGGTCTACCCCACTGTTGATACCGAGCGCCTTTATCGCCCGACGAGCTTCCCGCCATAGTTACGTTCGAGGCATGTGGCGGAGGACGGGGCCCGGTAGGATGTGATTGGTATCCATTCTGCACCGCGGAAGGGTTCCATGGCGGATATTGGTGAAAGTCTCCCCCGCTCTTCGCAAGATGGTTCGGCGATGGCTCTTTTCGCGGTGATGCCTCCCCCGCCTTTGAAAGGTAGTCGACTGGGATCGGGGATTTTGTATCCGCAGGGAGGCTCTCAAACGGTATCGAGGTGATGACACCGGCGGTCAGTGACAATCCACTGGCATCCACGTCATGGCCCATATCAATGGAGTGTACCGAGGACCGCTTGGAATGTCGTGAGGACCGAGAACCGGCGGAGCTACCAGGTAACCCTAGAGACTCATAACTCCCATGTCCCTCGTAGTATCGATCGTCCGTCGGCTTGTCTTTGTGCAACTTTCTCCCGAAAAACGATTTGCCGGCCGACGTTTGTCTCGATTTGTCGGAAGCGGGCGTGGTGGTGGGCATCTTGACGAGCGTCGCTGAGGAGACACAGGGCGCAGCATGAGCGTTAATACTTTCTGTCTGATTTCTCAGGCTGGACTTGTTGCAAAGCAGCTGCGATCAATCTGATGACCAGCGGAACGATGCCATTCACCTTCTTCGTCGGACCTGACCTTTTAGTCTTCCTTCACTCCTGACTAGCACCGTACCCGCTGCGGAGCAGCGATGGGATACGATGAGGGTCCCAGGAGATCAGCCAGGTTTCTAGATAGACACACAGGCGGCACTTCTGATCAGTAGTTAATGGTAGGATATGCGACTTGACTTCTGGTAGAGTCCTTCCCAGATCCGGGGTTTTTTATTTTCTCTGAGGAATAATGTTCCCTGTGTCCACTTTCTGTTCCACCTCAGGTTAGGGGGTTCGCGCAACACAAGTACGGAGATACTTACCGCCCGGAGTTGGTAGGGCTCTAGAACGCGTCAAGGGGAAGGTCATGTGACTTCAGACAGGTACCACCTTGTCCCACGTGATCTGTATGTGAGACGCTGCCTGCATCAGCAGCAGTAGATACTAACTTAATATCTCCAAACCTTTGTGTATGTATTTGCGTTTAAAAAGTCCATCCTTATCACATAGACAATGACTGCATTGTGCTGAAGTTTGATCTACATTCCTGGGTACTTATCTAGCAACAGACAGACTGCAGGTGGATGGGTGCGGCGAATTGCACTGAACTGCAGTAGACAATGGGCTCTTCATGGGGCTTTGCGAAGGTCAGTCTCTTTCAATTCCTCAACAAACTGTAGCATGACTCATACATATTCTTTCCATGTCTTGGCCACCTACTTTACCATTCAAATGCTAATCATGCATATCTTCGCTGTTACAGACCATCCTTATCCCCGCTTGCATCTCCCTAGCACTCTACCTTCTCCTGTCCTTTATCATCATCCCCTTTTTCCGCCGCTACCATCAGCGATACGCGCATTACCTCCCGCTCGAATCCATATCCACGCATACGTCATCTCTGAGAGACCGCATCGCCGATGTGGTAATGCGTTTGTTCCTCCCCTCGTCCTGGCGGGCAAGAGCGCATCGTCTCAATGTAGATCAGAACGACAGTAGCGGGAGTATCTTTGACGAAGAAGGGGAGATTATGGTGGGCATGCATATGGACTCTGCGCGGAGAGAGGCGTTGGAGAGACGGCGGAGTACGGGGCCGGATGCGGAGAGTCGTCTTAGTCGAGAACTGGAGGAGGGGTTCATGGATGATAGTGATGATGATGATGAGGGTGATGGGAGAGGAGATTTAAGAGGTCGCCGGTGATGCGATGTGTCGTTTTGGGCATCTCCTTTCGGATGGCGTTTGGGGGAGATTTAGGAAGCATACTGTACAAGGCGCATATGTACTGGACATAATCCTTCATCTGTCGATATAGACGTTCTCTTGATTTACTACAAGCTTATTAATCTGGATGCATTTTTGCGAGACAGGAAATGCGATTTCTATTTGTTCCAGCGCAGCTATTGTTTCGCTATTTCGATCAAGTCATTCTGG
Source organism: Evansstolkia leycettana (assembly GCA_000787455.1). NCBI lineage: Eukaryota > Fungi > Ascomycota > Eurotiomycetes > Eurotiales > Aspergillaceae > Evansstolkia > Evansstolkia leycettana. The sequence goes on along the minus strand of JSYV01000264.1, from coordinate 31,683 downwards.
CAGCTCATCTCTCCGAGAGTCTGTATACTCTTGGTCATTGAACTGCTTGGCAGTCAAGCTTCGAATGATCTACAGGGAAAAGGTTGAATTCGCTATGATAAGATTTGAAGAACGACAGATTCGCTGAAAGCCAACAAATGAAGTTATTTTCACATTCATTGAGGTATCACAACATGCTAAACCTAGGTGATTGATGTTCCGATGTCTGCCCGAGGAATCGGCTCACCGGCATTCTCGTCATTGCGCAATTGCTACACTTAAGCCTTCTTGTCGCGCTGGCCGTAGGACTTGGTGGCATAATCACCCTTGTAGCAGATGAGGTCCTCGGGCTTATAGTCGTGGCGACCGGAGAAGTAGCTCTCGAGGATAGCCTTGGTACCCTGGGCGTAGCGGATCTGAGCATCGATCGAGGTACCGGACATGTGAGGAACCATGGCGTTGCCGCCACCCCATGGGCCCTGGACGTAGCGGAGTGGGTGGTCCTTGGGAGCGGGCTGGGGGAACCAGACGTCACCACCGTAGCCGCGCAGGTGGCCGCTCTTGATGGCTTCGGCGACGTCTTCCTTGACGACGATGGCGCCACGAGCGGTGTTGACGAGCCAGGAGCCTACGTAGGCAGTTTAGCAATCGGCTGGAGAAAATTCAACAGCAGTACAAGACTTACCCTTCTTCATCTTAGAGATGAGCTCCTTGTTGAAGAGACCGCGGGTCTTCTCGTGCAGAGGGCAGTTGATGGTAACAACGTCGCACTGAGCAAGCATCTCCTCAAGAGTATCGCAGCGGCGGCAGCCAATCTCCTTCTCAACCTCAGGCTTCAAGGGCTGGTAGTCGTAGTAGAGCAGCTCCTTGCAGTCGAAGGGCTTGAGACGGCGCAGCACACGCTCGCCAATACGGCCGACGGCAACGGTACCGACGACCTTGTTCTCAAGGTCGAATTCGTTCTTTGCGACCGCAGCGACGTCCCATTCACCATTGCGGATCTGCTCGTGGGCAGGGACGAAGTTGCGAACCAGAGTGAGAATGGTCATGACGACGTGTTCAGCAACAGAGACGACGTTGCAGCCGGTGACTTCAGCGACGGTGATACCGCCGTTGGTCTTGTTGGCAGCATCCAAGTCAACATGGTCAGAGCCAACACCAGCCGTGATGGCGATCTTCAGCTTCTTGGCCTTCGCCAGACGCTCAGCGGTGAGATAACCAGGATGGAAACTATTGAATGAGGTCAATCTCAGAGAACAACAAACGGTAGGCGCCTCAAGAGGGAAATACGAACGGAGTGGTAATGATGACTTCTGCGTCGACAAGCTCCTTGTCGAACGTGGAGTTCTCTCCATCCTTGTCGGAGGTGGTGACCAAGGTGTGACCTTGCTCTTCAATCCACTTTCTCAAGCCCAGCTCGTTCTCGGTGGTACCCAGAAGACCAGGCTGTTGTTTGGCGTGCTCACCGCCCTATTAGACAACGTCAGCACGCCATTCAGAGCTGTCTTTCGAGAGTTGTTGCAGCCTCGCTGTATCGTGGATAGGAGTTTGTAGAAAATATTGATTGGGGGCCGATGCGGAGATCGATAAGATCCCGCCCGATACGGCGCCGGGAAGACTTACGTCATACAAAACCATAAGAACTTTGCCCTGTAAGTTGGCAGAAGCTGTCAGCGTACGCGCACCAGAGATGGACCCTGCCAAAGGAGAGGTCCAGGCAGGACTAGCCCAGGGCTTTAGAGACCCCTTGGCCGAGAGGAGCGACGAGGCAGGCCGCCGTAGTTGGCGGGAAAGAGCGCGAATAAATACCATTTTGAATGATTGATCCGATGCGATGAGATCAAATTCTGATTGAAATGCGATCGAATGATAGTGAACGGACAGTCAATCCCTTTTATATGATCAGACAGAGGTTAGTGACTTCAGACATATGACACTCCGATTTGGAGAAATCTGGCTGAAGCTACAAGCCTGCCCTGCTCTGGAGCGGGGAGGGTGGGGAAGTAGGATAAACCGGATAAGGCTGATGAAGGAGGATCTGCTCAGGGCTCTGTAGAAGAAGAGGCCTTGGGATGGAGTTCAACATACCGATTCCGGCAAGAGTGGCTGAGAAGAAGACGACGAGGTCACGAGTATATCTCTGACGACCGATGATCAAGAGAAAGAGTCAGAGACCACGGCCAGGCACGGAGCCCGAATATATAGACCTCTGTATCCTCCCCATCCCTCTCTAGACCCCCTCTTTGAGAACGGTCCGACACGGTACCCAGACAGGAAGTGAGTTATCCCCTCAAAAGTAGGTCCATCAAATGTGGGATACACGCAGACTGTTTCATTGTTTCAACCGCCTGAGGAGAGTAGCGCGCCCCACTTTTTGGAGCTCAGCTCTGCGGTTGACCTTATTTTGTCATATTGCCTTACGAGTCCGGGTAGAGAAATTTCTACAAGTGGATGGGGTAGGGCCGATTCGTACGCCAACGCCATTCGACGATGCGAAATTGTGTCCATCAAACCAATGATGCTGCTTCAGGGTCTCTCCGCACGCGGGAGAGAAGGATGTGTTCCCAATGGACGAGGATCTGATGTTGTACGAGGCTGTCGGGATCTACACGAATCAGACTGGGCAGTCTGGGCTTCTGGTTGTACGATGCTTTTGTGCTTGGGCGAAATGTAGATGCAACGTTTGCAAATCAGCTTCGAACTGCTCAGAGAGTGGCTATCGACAGCGCAAGGCAATTCTGATCATCGACAAACACGAGAAGGTCAAGCATGCCACTAAAAAATGGCATATATATTACGACAAAATGACGTGCGGGGTTTGCTAGATTAAGGACATGCAACGCTGCGGCGTTTGATCCGGAAAATACTACACTGAATCGCCATGGTATTCGACCTGAACAACGGATCCCATGCTATATTGGTTCTTCAATCATGAAGTCAACCGAAGGGAACGGATATAAGTCGTGGTCCACTGCATCTATCTCACGATGACTCTCTTCTCAGGGAATCCGAGACGGATTGGGCAGGAGGAAGGTATGGTTGGAGGCCTCGACCTCCCCGTCCCCACCATACCCGATTGGGAACAACTTGCCCTCATGAGGGGAAACGTCTGACATGCTCGTGAGGGGTAACTTCTCCCTCCTCTCTCCTCTTCTGTCATCAACTTGTCGGGCACTTCTGCTTGCCGTCCACTGATAATGGTGGAGATCCCACCACTGGGATGGTTACTACTTCGATTGCTGCATCCTTTTGCGATTTCCAGAAATGATTTCACTTCCGAGAATTCACCGCACTTCAACCGAGTCTGTTGGTCCGAGTAACCGAGAGTATGGACCCATTCTGCTCTGGCAAGTTGCTACGTCATGAGCTGGGTCAGTGCTCCATAGCTGGTCAAAAGTAGATTATCACGTCGAGATTAGAAGGTTCCCTCTGCAAACGTGTCGTCAAACGGTGAAAGAGAGAGACTTCTGGCCGCTGTTGAGACCATTTATCCACCAATTCGCACCGAGTGCCATGGAACTCACCAATTTCTCAATCCATTCAAAGTTGACATCCCGAACAGCCGCTGGTCTTGTATTAGACGAAAATTTCTCTTGAGAAAACCGGCAAATCAAACTATAACTCCAATTGGCGCAGAGAAAGGACTTTGCTCCCTCGTTTTTCGTTTAAGAATTGAGAATGTGAGAAGGCCAGTTGATCATTCATATACAGCCGCATCACCAATCGATGTTGATCGTTCTGACCGCATTGCATGATTAGGCTGAAATAGCGTGAAAGACACCACACTCGACAGCGCTGATCTCGCAAACTGATGCTTGTCGTCCGCCGCCGTCAACCTATTCAATGTCGTACTTCAAGTCTGAGTCTGAGCATAGTACAAGACCCGAACTAAGTAGAGATTTCTGAGTCCTGAACAGATGAATGATGCTTTTGTCGGAAGTGACAAAGCAGATAATTCTGTTCGTGATGCGTTTCAGCATTAATTGGCTTGGGAAGGACCTCTCGGCCAGTATGTGTCCTTGGCGATTGATGCTCAGGGCAGGTCGTACAGGTTCCACCACATATGACGAGCGCAATCGACGTGTCTCTCTTGTTACGGAGTCGTATCGCTCGTCTCATGGCCTTCTGTGGCCAGAGCATATTCCGGTTATTCTCTTATTCTAAACCATGCTCCATCGAGGACCTTGATCGCATGATCGCCGATATCGCGCGTCACTCCATCGTACAAGGTCAATCAAAAACGTCATTTCGAGGATAATAAAGTGCAGAGAAACATCTTTACACTCTAAGAAAGGATTATATTCCACAGCAAGCCAGAACATTTGACTTTGAACCTGTCTATCCCATCATCCGATCCGTCGTTCTCTAAGCGCATGGTTGTGACGTCCGTGAAGGTACTATAATTCTCAATTCCCGCGATGATTACTCATTCGAATGGCGGATGATATCCTTTCAGACATGAGCTATGGATTACTTGCCTCTCAATGGAAAAAAGGAATTAGTCTGGCCTATAATGCCTGTCTAATAGTTAGGAGTACACAGGTCTTAATACCTATATCTGATGATTTGGATCGGTTTTAAGCTACAATGAATTCATTCCATTGGCCCGGGGAACCCAATCAACGCTTGATAATCAAATACGACGAGAATACACACTGGGAAAAGGCTTCGTTGAAAGTGATCAGTAGGAAACCTGAACTGTCGCAGTTGGCCATATCGGTGGTGTTGATGCGAGCCTGAAACTCGAACTAGTCCGGGATGTTGTGCGCGGCTTTTAATATCGCCCCCGTCCCAACAACCTACACTTCTCAAACCATCCCCGTTTCAACCTGCAGGAACTTGAAATCTTTCCGGTCTCATGTCGTGCGCCTTTATAACTCCGTGGACTCTCTGATTCGAATGCTGTCGGAAATTTTTGCCCCTTCTCAGCCACCGAATCCTTCAGAGGCAAGTCTTTGAATGCCAAATGGAAGCACCGCGTAGCGTGCCGGGTGAACGTTCTCGTCGCTCGTCTCAACGGTCTCGAAGCGAGTTTCCAACCTAGATTTACAGATTCGTCACTCGATCCGTATGACTGGCAGCCAATATTGGCTTGTCTCGGACTACAGTACTTTAGCAAGTTGACGATCCGACTACCCGTCGGAGCTATCTAATTCTCGATGGGCCATGTCGGTCCCAGGCCAATGGTAGGACGGCTTTATCTGACGTCAAACTGTATATCGACTAAGCTGCAGCAGCAACTTAGACCCTTTTCCCTCAGCAGCGAAGTCTGTCAGGAATAAATGTCTGGTGAAACTGCTGGCGCTTGAGAAGGTCTCATAACGCAAAATCGGGAATAGATGCAGGCTCCTGTAAGCTCATGAGACTTGATTTAACTGCAAAGCTTATCTATGAACATTGATAGGTACAATAATCGAGATTTGTGCGCACTTGGATGGGAACTCGTCGTCCCACTCCATGTTGAAGCCGGTTCCCTCTATGATAGCCTCCCCCATGGCTTTTCTCAGATCCTAGGGATGTAGGTTTTACACCACCCTTTTGAGTTCAATCTTCGTTCTATCGAAGGTGCGGGCTGGGCCTTGACTGTCATGTTTCTCTTCTTCATATCTTTGTCGTCTCCTCACGCGTCCTTCTCTTCGCAATAGTCAAGCGTGCCCCGAGAAAGCGGCCATCCTCAGCTGGACTGAGGTCTTTCCTTTGCAAGTGAAGCATTCCATTCGCTATTACTCACCATTCACGGGGCCTTTTTGATGATTGATGCAACGAGAATTTGCCATTTGAGTGCTATAGAATCTCTGCATCGGGTTGAAAAGGCTGGCCCGAATGCTATCCAATTGTTATCTTGACTAGGCGCGGGTGCAGGCTACCCATTGCCCGAATGATCATGGAGTCTGGACTCTCCATGGAGCTCAGCACAAGGGAGCTCCTTAATATCACCCAGAAGTCCCTCTACTCGAGATCGGATGAGATGTCGGATGCGGTCAACGCCGAGTTGACTCTCGAAAACAACCTCATGTACCGGACATCAACAGTTGTGCTGATAGTTTTCAACATTGTTGCGGCAGGCTTTGTGGTGTTTCTGGTCATCCACGACACACGTAGGGCATTGAAGAATAATTTCCTGCCATATTCCTTGTATGTACAACCATTATTTATTCATGGAACTATGACTCTCCCTGCTAACAGACCATGATCAAAGCTGGCATTGCGCTACCGAAATTCATCCCGCCGAGGTCATTCCTTTGGCACTTTCAGCAGCGATCATATCCCAGGGTATCATCTTCGTCACTGTACAAGGGGTTGGTCTTCACAGCTTGTGGGTGACTCATTGCGAGGCTATATCTCAAGTGATTTTCCCATGTACGTTTTCGTCTCACGACCCGCCTCTACATATTCTGATTGTTTCTAGCGGTGTGGATCTTCGGATACGTTCTCTTGACTTTCGGAATCGAGACAGCCTACCGAGGGTTCAAGAAGAAACGATTTCCAGCGCGCGGCCGTTGGAACATGATCAACTGTGGGCTAGTCGTACTGGTTGCGTTGTTTTTAACATGGACTCCCACAGAGGTTCGAAAAAGACCGGACAATGCTTGCCTAGCTAATCTCATCTTGTTTGCTTCACATTGGTCAGATGTTGGGCTCGTCATAAACGTTGCTCTAATTACTGGTTATCTTACGCTCGGTTCAATTTTGGTCGCGCAGCTGCTTCGAACGAACAACTTGGGGCGTGACGAGCGAATCGCAGCTAGCTGGGTGGTCTATTATCTTGCAGTTGGAATCCTGCTGTTTGTGAGTCTGACATTACCTATGATGTCGAATCGTGTTTGCTGACCGCAGCCAGAGTCTTTTATTGCCTTTTTGGGTGGCAGTCACCTTCTTCAGCGACCCTGGAGTCACCGCGATGATGGCGACGGTAACAGTGAACCTGTTTGGATTTGTACACTGCTTCCTCCACCTTCTGCTTCGTGCGAATGCCGACACCACGTCGATTGGATCAGTTCATGCTCCATTCTGGAGAAATCGTAATTGGAAGTTTTTCAGCTCGACCGGCCTCGACATGGGACAGCACTTAGCAACTCCGATGGTCCTGCCGAAAGAAGGCAATCACGATGAGTTATTTACGAAAGACAAAGGCAAATATGTCCGTTTCCAGTCCCCGTCGCCTTTGCAAAGCACGAATACAACCAGAAGCCCAAGCCTACGCCAAAAGGCCGACACATCCAAGTCTCTCCCTCCCCCTCCGTTGCAGACTCCAAGCGGTACTGGAGGGCAGCCCGGAAAACAGTCTAATTACTCCCTGTTTCCAACAAAGGGGAATTCACGCGATAACGGGAAGCGTCCTGTTAGCTCGCACGATTTTAGCGATGAGCAGCTTTTGCTGCCGCCGAGAGCACCTTTTGCGATGGGACATGATCGTCATGAATCTGAAGTCAGCTCTGCCACGGTTCAAATCGGCCTGCGACTGAGCAACATGACCGCCTACATGTCATCTATAGGCACTCCTAACAAGCAATCCCTGGACATACCCGTAGCGCTGCGGTCTCCAGTTGCTCCCAGTGAGGCCTCAGATGCGCCTACGGTATCACGCACCGTCACACCAGTCCCGCCCCTATTCTCAGGCCGCAGAGACACGGAGTCGCGGGATAGCACGATCGACGCATCATCTCCTGGGGCTCGGCCAGGGAGGAGGACATCGCAACAGGAAGCTTGGCCCCTTCCTAACCCAAATCTTGTCTTACCCAAGAAGACATATCAGCCTGTGCAGCCTGTCGAGGGCTGGATATGAATGGAGCTTCTATATATATCGCGGGCCATTTGCTCTCTGGAGATGTGGCTGAGGCTCAATGCAATCTTCATACGGGCCTCAAGCTACGTTCGCTTTCGTTTCTCGTGCAAACCAAACGAGAAATACTGCCATATCGCTCCATTGCTGGTTGCGCCGATCTTGCCAGTCTTCGTTGCCTCGATCAAGCAGGTCATTTCAGCGTCCGGATCCAATACTGAAAACTATCATTCCATGGTAATGCATTTCAAGCGAAATCCCTATCTTGACAACTCCCTCTTATAGACTCACGCAACTTCTGACTTGTTTCCATGGAATGAGGCAACCATACCATGCTTAAATGCTCACATTCTCACTGTGGAAAAAAACGCTTGTAACAACGTCTTGTATACGAATGTATGAGCTCCCAGTCTATGTGTGATGTCCGAATCTTCATTTTCATCCCAGCCTTCTGCCTTTTTTTCCCCATTTTACTGTTTTTCTTGCTTCACATGATTGTTTCAGAATTTAATTTTTTTTTTCGGGATTTTCGTTCTTAGCATGACAAGAGGACTTTCCATTTTTCTATACTTCTATTTTCAGACACTGTAAAAAGAAATGATACTCCAGCGTCTTGGACAGATTTCTATTGTACATTGATTCTATATTCTACAAGATCCAGAAAGCTGCTTAGTTTACTACTGAGAGCTCTCTCACGCTTCCGGTCTAATATACATGATTCCGAATCCAACAACGGAGGAGAGAGGTTGTTATTTATACAAGGACCAGGTTTAAAAGACAATATTCACCAGCTTCCCACCCTTGACGACAACCACCCGCCTTCTCTTCTCCCAGTCATTCTTCTCCCGCAGCCAAGTACGCCCTTCCTCTGTTTCCAGGATGCGAGTGAGAATCCATTCTTGCTCCTCTGGCGTAGGTCCAGATTTCTCAGCAGGCTCGGACGTCGTTGGAGACAGCATCCGGGGGATGGTGACAGTGAATCGCAATTTGCCGTTGATTTGCACAGCGACAGTTTGGCCGCCGCGAGCGAAGAGGATATCGGCTTGGTTTGAGTTGAGAAGTGGGCTTGGCCATGAAGATGCTAGGATGGATGGTATCTCGCTCCCTTCGCTCGGTTGGTCTTTCAAGACCGTCGAGTGAAGAATTTCCCAGCACTCAGAGGACAATGCTGGAGCAATTGGAGCGAGAAGACGAAGTAGTGAGGATATGGATAAGTAGAGAATCAGCGGTGATGTAGGCGCAGATGATGATAGTAGATTCGTGAGTTTGGTCAAGTCGGAGATCACTGTATTCAGACCGTACGGGTTGTGTTCGATGCAGTTGGTGACGGATGTGATTGTTCTGTGAGTTGCCAGAAGAGCGTCTGCGTCGGCATCAGAGAGATCTTGCAAAGTCGACGGAACTGCCGCTGCATGGCCTGAAGGAGACCGCAAGTCTGCCTCGGTCAATGCAAACGATGCTGAAGCCAGGCTCTCCTTTGCATCCAGCACCAGCTTCCAAAGTCGACCAAACCAGCGTTCGATACCGACGATCTTGGTCTCGTCCCATTCGAGCACCTCGCTGACTGGTGCTGAGAACAGGATGTGAGCACGGGTAGCATCCGCTCCATATTTCAAGACACAACCGGTCGGATCGACGCCGTTGTGCTTGCTCTTGGACATCTTCTCGAAGGACACATTCGGTGTAATCCCTGTAATCCCAGTACCCTTGATGACCGGCTTATCTGGATTCGTAAGATCCACCTCCGATGGCAGAAGGAACCGGCCAGTTGATGGATCTGAGAATGTTTTCCCGTGGACCATGCCTTGCGAAAGGAGTGTCTTGAATGGCTCAAATGGTCCGGCGAGATCCCCGGTTCGCGCGATCTCGGGGAATAGCTCGGATTGAGAAAGGAACTTGTAGATGAATCGAGCATAAAGAAGATGCAGAATGGCGTGCTCCACACCACCAACGTAGATATCAACGGGCCGCGCCACGGAAGGAGAGAAGGGGAGCTCCTTATTCTTGGCGTCCAAGAATCTCAGATAGTACCACGATGAGTCCACAAAAGTGTCCATCGTGTCTGTATCCCGCTTGGCGGGTCGGCCGCAGCTCGGACACTCGGTGCGAAGCCATTCTTCAGATGACTCCAAAGGATTACCCATTTTGCCTTTGAGCCAGTCGCCTTCGATCTTTGGCAGCTTTACTGGAAGCTGGTCCTTCGGGACAGGTACAGGACCGCAATCGGCACAGTGTATGATGGGAATCGGGGCGCCCCAATAGCGCTGTCTACTGACCAACCAGTCTCGCAGCCTCCATTTCTCGACAAAATCGCCCTGACCGACTTGTTTGAGGTCAGTAACAATTTGCTTGGCCGCCTCACGCGACTTGAGACCCTGATACTTCCAGCACCGTGAATTAAGGATGCCTTCTTGCGTGAAAGCCTTCGCGTCGCCGGCAGGAGCGACTCCATCACTAATGGTTTCAGGAGACTCCACGTCGGACTCAGGCTGAATGACCACGTGGATAAATTCCGGATTGACATTTTCCTTGAAGAATGCCAGATCTCTCGAGTCGTGGCCAGGAACTCCCATGACGGCGCCTTCTCCATAATCGCTGAGGACGTATGGTGCGGCGAACACAGGAAGCTTTCTGGCGATGTGCGGGCTCTCCTTGTCAATGACGTGCATTGGATGAGAAACGCTGACGTTCGCCAATTTGTAACCCGCTTTCGAATCTGGAGGGAGCGACGACGCCGTATCCAGGAACTTCCGTAGGGCCTCGTCTTTCTCGGCAGCCTCCAGGACGATTGGATGATCCAGGGAAAGAGCAAGATATTCCACACCATAGAGTGTATCTGGCCGCGTGGTAAACACATCGATGTCAAGTTTCCTACCCTCCTGTCCATTCACAACCACGGGGAATTTGATCTTCGCGCCGTACGACTTTCCAAGCCAGTTTCGTTGCATTGTGAGCACGCGTTCCGGCCAGCCACCCGAAAGAGAGTCCAAGTCTTTCAACAACGCTTCCTTGAACGCGGTAATGCGGAAAAACCATTGCTTCAGTTTCAGCTGCTCGACCTTCGCGCCAGAACGCCACGAGAACCCATTCGCATCGACCTGCTCGTTCGCTAGCACCGTCTTGTCAACGGGATCGTAATTGACCATGGCTTCTGCCTGATATGCAAGACCTTTCTCGTATAACATCAAAAATATACGTTGTGTGTGCTCGTAGAACTCAGGGTCGCATGTAGCCAATTCCTAGAGAAACAGTCGCATGAGTTCCGGAGCAATTCTCCAACAGCCGGATGGGTATTATTCTTGCTGACGTACCCTGTCCCAATCGAACTCCGCTGAAAAGCTCCGTAGCTGGTCCTTCATCTTTGAAATATTACTCTTCGTCCATTCTGCGGGGTCGATGCCTCGTTCTATAGCTGCATTCTCTGCAGGCAGTCCGAACGCATCCCAGCCCATTGGATGGAGAACATCATGTCCACGCATCTTGTAGAACCTTGCCAACACATCGGAGATAGTGTAGACGCGCAAGTGACCCATATGAAGCGTGCCGGAGGGATAAGGGAACATAGCCAGGATGTAGGACTTGGGCTTCTGTTCGCCGTGTTTGTCTGCAGGGACGGATGACCGAGGTTTGCCTGTCTGCCATTTTGCCTGCCATTTTCTGTCTAACGCGAGCAGATCGAGTTGTCGTGATGTCGATGCTGTAGTTGCAAGCCGTATAAAGGCATTGTACGCGACTGGGGCGATGCAATTGGGCCGTACTCGTATGTCATGGCTATAACAGCACCTCCGTCCTTGTGAAAGGATGGTCGCGTGGAGTCGTAAACGCGAGAGAGTCTGCATTATTCACTGTTCAGTCATGTCATCATGTCGTGTATTCCGCGCTCAGGTCCTTCGAGCCATTCACAGAGCGATAAGCCAGGCAATTGAATTGGCCTGGTTGTAGGCGAGAGTTGCAGCTTGCCAAATAAAATGGATGGATGAAGGCCATTTCCATTCGCGGATGAAAGGATTGCCGCTTTAACCCTTCCTTCTTTCGGGCTAGAGCCTAGAGCTGCCTGGTATCTGACCTCGATCTGCGAGTCATCTCCATCACGCTTTCTATCCATAATTGGGAATTATTCCCAGTACTCCGTACTCAGCAGAGAAATCCGGTTCCGCATCCTGATGCGATTGCCATGCGGAAGCCCATGCTTTTCAGGTCTCCCGCAATTCGACCATCTAATGGATCACTAATCTAAAGTCCTAAATACCTGCTGCGATAACACACTATATTTCGGATATCAAATGTAAATCTATAATGTAGCTGTACATTTTCTATGGTACAGAGTCGTTCTAAAGGAGATATCATCAACACAAGATATGTTTATAGTCTCAGGATCTCTCCATTATCAGAGACACCACCTCTAAAATGATCCACAATAACCTTCCCGCCAAAGATTGTTTCCTGGACGATGCCCTGGACATGCTTTGGTTCGACACGGCCGTACCAGATCCCTTTACCCGCCAGCGGGTGTAGGATGGAAGAGCTTCCTTCCGTGATCGTCATCGCTGGAGGTATATAGACGATCACGTTTCCTGCGTACTTGTGACCTCCGATATGACTGATTAGTCCAATATTAGCATGATTGGGACGGTCAATAATGCCGGCATCAGTCTCGCCCGAAGTAACGCCCCGATCATTCAAGACACGTCGAAACTCGTTCTCCAGTGCCGGGCCCATTACGCCGCAACGCATGTCACGGCCGCCGTGTCCACATATCAAAATTGTGGGCGAATGCTGAATATCGACTGCTCCGGTAAATTCTGACTGCAGCTCCGTGGCGCGGGTTAACTCCATTTGCTTTGATTCAGGAAGATTGGAATGCATGGAGTGAAGCTTCTTCGGCAGGAGAAAAGCCCGTACAAAGGTCGAAAGATTAGGAGTCGCCTCTCCAGATGCTGCAGTGTTTGTCGGTATCGAAGGGAAATATTTGAAGCTAGGGAAGAGAAAAGCCGAGGCAGTAGCTGAAGAAGAAGAAGCGCTTGTGGGGAATGACGAGTTTGTGACCATAATATTATTATATGGCTGCGATAATCAGTCGTTAAGGTCAGACCTAACAGGAGTGAACCATCACATACATCAGCATATCTCCCACCACGTCCCAATAAGCGCTTCAAGCCCCTCACAAGTGCTCCCCAGCTTTGATCTGTGCCACCATCCTCAATGCGGCTCGTCCAGTCTCTTTTTCCCGTACATATCAGCACCTGCTGCGCGTAGGCGGCCATTGTTTCATTCAACGGTTGTTCATGGTCAATTGCCAGCCCCTCGGGCATCGACGGCGTCGGCGCACATGAGCAACTAGGTTCAGGACATGTTTTGGTGACGGGAAACGGGGGAGGAATATCCAGTCGAGTCCGCAATTGACATGGTGTCGCGGAGAATAGACGAAGCGATCGCTGATAGCTGCTCAGTCTGCTGTACCCGCTGAGAGGCGACCAGCAGGTACTTGGTCGCAGTCTCATGTGGCGTTGGCCCAACTATGATGCGATACGTCGCCAAGCGAGAATTTGGAATTCAAGCCTCGCGCAAATGAGGGAAGGCAAGATTCAAAGTGATTGAGGAGGTTGGAGAGCACAGAGATAGAATGTTACTACATAGGTTTTACGGAGTAAAGAACGAAGAAAGATGATCACGGAGATAAACGAGAACTCACTGGCCCCAATCGTGCGATAATTCCGCGTCGGGATGCATTGGCCGACACGATGACAGATGATCGAGAGACAGTCTCGTAACTTAGTCTTGACGGCGAAGACAACTATTATTGAGTTGACTGTTGTCTTCGAAAGAAAAATACAATGAATCCGGAGCAAAAACACAAGCCGAACGCGGGGGTCGAACCCGCAGCCTTGAGATTAAGAGTCTCACGCTCTACCGATTGAGCTAGCCCGGCTTTGGCTGAATTGCATGGCACGGACTTTCAATCCATGAACCGGCTAACTATCCCTCACCGAGCCTAAATGGGTGCAGGCTGAAAGGGTTCGATCCCACGTGGGAGAAGCTGCTCTTTAACTCATCTAAAGCATTTTAACCTGCTTTGATACGATTGAGAGGCGGAGAGTTCTGGTGGTCTAGGGGCTTCGATGAAAAGATCGATTGGGTCGCGATCGTCTCCTGCATTCCGTAATCAGAGTAGCAAGATGATTCAGGTACATGGCGCGGTTGGGGTTATTTCGAGAACTGGTATCAACCACATCGCACGCTAGTCGAAGAGCTTCCAGCAGGTCTGACAGTTGACAAGTATCCTCAAAGCGATCTTTTAATCTACTGCTCAGATTATGGAGAAGGGTATTTCGATCTGGATTATGAGCAGGGTTTAATCTTAAAGCTCTCTGTCCGATCTTGATCGCTTCGTCCAGATCAGATGTTGCTTTGCTTCTGGCATAGCGCATTCCGAAACGGAGACTGAGGCTGTTGAAGATGATGGATCGTACAGAGCCATCATGCCCAATGAGGTCGGCCACCTGCTGCTCAAGTTCGATGGCTTCTTCAAGATCGAGAAGGTCACCAGTCCTCTGCTGAGAAGATGTAATAGGCTTGCTTGGGACGGATGATCCGAGGGAGTGACTTGTATGGCCTCTTGTATCAGATGAATGGCCTTCCCAGCGACTGCGCGAGCAAGGAGCAGTTCGAGAATGGCTGCAAAAGCAGATAGAGGATGACAACAACGTCCATTTTGTGGTTGGACTTCCCAGCTGCAAGAGAAGGACATTCCATGTTGACATGGGGGAAAATACAGAAAAGTGAAAGTTATTTCTGGTCCATTCTAGACTTCAGCCCTCACATTTGCATGTCCTCTGTATACACTCTGGCTTTTGAATGAAGGCCACTCATGGCCTTTGATCTGACCTCTTGGCCATGAACATCAACATTTCCAAATACAGTAGTACGCGACGGATCCTCACTGCAGATCCCCCTTCTCCTGAATTCTGAAGTCGGGAATAGCCGCCCAGCTGTTCCTCGCTCAAGTAATTAATAATGGATCACGAAAGACTGTCTCCATTAGACTATGGGAACAAGCACGTGAAACAATATTCTGATGTCTCTTGTTCTATTGGAGACGTGAAATCTTAATTTTTTAGCCTGACAAGGCTGAATTATTGATTCGGTGACTGCACTTTAGCATGTACTCCATAACTAGTTTATGTGGCCAGCTCAGCCATGACTCCTGGAGGCGCAGAACCCTGCTTGAGCAGTGCACAATCAAAGGCAGAGAGGTGAACCCAAATGACTGATTACCCACAGGAAGTCTTTTCGCTTCACTTCAGAATCACAGGGAATACTGTACTCTCAGCCCAGTGCTTGCTTGCCGCCCGAAATAACGCGCATCATGGCATGTGAGGCTTCGGGATTCGAGCTTTTCAACCAAATCCTGCAGGGGGGCCAAAACTAAACCATCTCTGAGTTAGTTGCGGCACTGCACTGCCGCTGTCTAAAGTACAGTACGGAGTACCCTCATTCCCAGTTCCTGTATTTTCTTTTGTTCTTGCTCCATTTCCCTCTTTCTCTTTCTCTGTCTGCAGTTTCTGAGAGAATCACCCATGACAAATTCCACGATGCTGCAGGATGATGGCATGGAACCCAGCGTTGATTCCGATGGCTTGCATCGGAATCACGACTCGGAGGGTCTCCAGGTTGTCGAGTCGCCTCGGTACGTCCCACAAGGGTATTCGCAGGTGCCGCAGGACGTTCCAGTGGGAATGGCAGAGGAAAAGGGACTCGAGTCGCGAAACAGGATATGCGGATTGCGCAGGACGACATTCTGGCTTCTCTGTGTGATATTCGTACTTGTTGTAGGAGGCGCGGTGGGAGGTGGTGTCGGAGGATCCTTGGCGAGTAGGAAGAAGAATAATAATGATATGGCAGCCTCCCCGGCTTCTTCCAGCACGGCGTATGTGTCTGCTCTCTTTGTGTTAGAGAAATTCTCCCCCCACCCCGTTCCTGACCGATGTGCAGATCGTCAAGCAGCATCACCAGTACAGCACAGCTATCAACCGCAAGCAGCAGCAGCAGCAGCAGCAGCGGTACGATCACGACGACTCCAACAGCTTCCTTGACTTCTTCCGCCGCGCCCGTCACATCTGGCTATACAGGAATGGCGCAGAATCTCTGTCCCGCAGCCAACCAAACGACCATCACCGCTTCCACGGGTTCCCTGTTCACGCTGTTCTGCGGCGTAGACTGGCCGAATGGCGACGAGGCTGCTGATGGAAACGGGAAAGTGAACGACCTCGCTTTTTACACGGTATACACGCTCAGAGCCTGCATCGAGAAGTGTGTATCCTACATTGATCAGTCTGATCCCTTCACTTCCTGCAAGGCCGTCGAGTACCAGGCAAACCTGACATCAGCTCTTGGAGGAGGACAGGGTGGAAACTGCTTCTTGAAGGATCGGGTGGGAACGTATTCGCCCGCTGCTTTTGGTGGAGTCGCGGCTGGTATTGTGGGTGGTTAGGCCGATTGGCCAAGAAGTTGGTTTATAGCGTCATCTCTAGCGCAGCAGGCATTGTACACGAATGTTGATATTAAATTCATGAACATCTACCAGTCTACATGAACAGAGAGCCTAATATCTTACTCCCGGCCCTAGGCGTCCTCAGCACTGCCTGGCTCCTCGCCTTACCTGCTTACTTGAAGACATCTAGTTATTTGAAGACATCTTGTACAAAGAACTTCTTGCCAAGTCATGCCGTGGCAACTTCGGTTGCACAGTTGGATATGCAGTATATGTTTCATGCACTCGAGATTGGTCTTGTTCGGTCTTCTTCAGAGGTACAGAGTTGCCAGACATTGCGGACTGGCGGCATCAGTCCGTAGTAGATATAACTGTGGTGGCCTCTGGATATCTTATAGAAGACTGTTATTGCATTACTGAAAATAAAGAGACCTGCTAAGTCTGTGAGGGTACCTCATATAGTTCAAGCCAAGTGAGCTTAGGATCTCAGTTCTCATGTACTGAACATTTACTGTAGCCAGTGGAACATTAGCAATACACAAGCCTAGTCCGGTATGCTTAAGGAGTGCTATTTCTTATATCTATAATCCCCCTTCAAGGTTAATTTGACCCCCTATCGAGCGCGTAAGCAAGTTGCAATTCCAGGTCGTCGAGCTTGCCTCTTATATCTTCGATTAGTTTTGATCTGAGACTTGCGCCAAAACTCGGTATATCCCGACGAATCTGCTGAAAGGCATCGATCGTTTGAAGCTCTTCGAGATGCTTGTATGAAACCTCGATGATGATATCCTTGAGCGCTGTATCTGTCTGGGGCGTGGTGGTGTAGACCTCCTCGATGATCTGCAGGAAAGCAGGATAATGATTCCAGGACGTCTTTATCGTTTCACGAAATTTCTCTCGAGCGAGCTCTCTGAGCACCGGCACGTCGTATTTATCAGCGATCATGTAGATTTCAGTGTGAAATATGGCAATAGAAGATTGATTCTGATGAAGTTTAAAGGGTGGGTCATAGTCGAACTTGTACATGAAATCAATCATCGCCTCGACGGCAAGAGGCTCGTCGTTCTTCAATGAAACGAGATTCTCCTTTGCTTCCTAATAGTTGACGCCGTATGAATCAACATTCATGAAAGAACAATGGCAAGATGTGATCATCTAGTTCTCCTACCTTCCAGTCACCATCGAACATGCGTTCAAAGACCTTTGAATGACCACAGATCACGAGCTTGTGGACCTTGTGGTTTCGTTCGCTTGTTTGGATTGTAACATCTGCGAATTTGCAAGAGCTGGCAAGCCTGAGAACGTTCAGCCTCTCGAGAGTTTCCCTTGGACACAGGTGCCTCACCTTTTGAGACTCTCATGGACTGGACCTGTTTTGTCAGGCGTAATGGATTTTCTGTCCTCTATGTTGCTCTTGTACCTATCAGACATCTTTGAGCCTTCTACACTGTCTCAGTCGAGGCGTCCAAGGGAAATTGCTCTACAGTGAGGAGAGATGACACAGGTATCGATGATCAGGGCAACAGATGGAAGAAGATCAAGAGGTAAGGCGAAGATAGGAGACTGAAAGTACATGAGCCATACACCGTGGATTGATTTGTCTCGTGGGAGGCTGCTCTTGCGTCAAGGGGAGGCCGCCCCTGGAGGTCACTTAAAGATCATCTTTGCGCAGCTCAAGATCCTGCGAAGGTTACAGCAATCATCGGCCATCATACAGGCGTCCATCAAGCTTGAGAATGTAGTTCACGTTCTCTTTCAGTTCGTGGCTTGCGTTGTTCGCTTCCAACTCTCGCTGTGGAACTATACGACAAGATGGTATCACCATTGAGCCATCAACTGGAAGCTCTGGATTAGTTCATTCTTCGTTTCCAGAAGCTTTCATACTCCTTTTTCTTTAACTGCGGCATCTCCTGGTCAATTGCATCGTCGGCTCAGGCTAATCTTCCGCCAGCTCCGAAAACTTGTTGACCGTACGCTTGACATGTAATTGTCATGCGGCCTTGATCTGGTTCTCCTGCTTTTCTCACTTAAAGGTTAAGATCAGAAGGCGAGGTCTGTTGAAGTAAGTGTTTTCAGACGTGTCTTTGAGAAAGAACGATGATGGGAGATTACACATTCCTCGAGACCGTCCTTGAATGGTAATCTGCTCGTCCCAGGCCGATGTTCGACTATAATGAGAGGAGACAGATATGCATTGAAAATATGAAGAATTCATATGCTGTTGGATTATGTGGAGACGATTCCAAGGTGCTGGATGGCTCATTGAAAGATATATTCAAGTTTGATGACCACAAATGGAGAGGCGAAAGGCGACTCTAATGAAGCTGCGCCGCCTCAGAAGAAGAGAAAAGAGAGGACTGCTATCCACCGGTCAGATATGGATGACGATATGGTGGGTGACGAAGCACTCGATGGAAAACAAGAAGCAGAAAGAGGAGACCAGGAAGTGTCAATAAAGTTGAAGTTGAACTGAAATGGGAGATATAGAGTCTCAAATCTAAAGGTTAGGCATGCATGAGGAAACAGTGATCGGACACAGACTGATATCAGATACAGTGTTTACTTGAAACAGAAAGCTATGTTAAGAGGGATGCAGTATTCTGCTGGGATGATTTTAGTCTGGGGTTTATAAATAACTAAGTGTTAAGCCTGACTCAAGTTCCTGGTCTAAAAAGCCCTTGTTATAGAATCCCAGAACCAATCTGCTGAAGAGCATAGACCGGTTGTCTCTGACCTTTTTATACCACTCACTTATGCAAAAGACATTATTCCCTTCCTGTCTTTCCATCTTTGGTATTTCCTCAACCTAGTTTACCAAGGCGCCCAGGATTCCAACAGCGTTCTACCTGGTCTTCTGCTCTATGAGGACAGACATCCAGGCTCCGCTGTACTCTCTGTCGAGAGATCCAGGTTCAATATACTCACGCCACCATTAGCATCTGTCTTACATCTGCGACGCGTGCAATTATGGGTATAGTGCTCTTGAAATTGCGCCGAGGCAGATTCCTAAATAATTTATGCCTTGTAAAACGCGCTGGCGCTTATCCCTTAACCTGCTGGAATCTGTTATTTTTAACGCCTTGGAATCTAACATTGAGTTTATTGGTCTATTTTCTCACCGTCTTTGGCAGAATAATCAGTTGAACAACACGCTCAGGCGCGTCTCCCACATTCCCGCGATTTCTGAGACGATTCAAAGATCTCCCATCTTTACCCCCTATCTTATCGCCTGGTTTACTACTAGGTGTTGAGCCCATTCCTGAGCCCATTCCTGAACCCATTCCTGAGCCTATTCCTGAGCCTGAACTAAAGATTTCTTCAATTCTAAGTATCTTCGCAGTACCAATGAGGCCAAGATTCAGTGAGCTTATCTTATGAATTGGAACTGTGCGGCCTGCAGAGTCCCCCTATGCGCGCTGCAGTCCAATAGGCCTTGTTAGCGAGAATTCCATTCAATTCAAGATGATCATATATAAGTGCATTTTCGTGGTTAGATAGGGTCAAAAATCGCATTTATTGGAGTGTCTCGCTCTACATACATTTTTCTATGGCCGAATGGACGCTATTCCAAATACTGCTATATTGAGGTCTTCACTGCCGGAAAATGCAGCCAATAGCTTATGAGCGCCAAGCATTGAAAAACACGCTAAAAATAACAGATTCCAGCAGGTTAAGGGATACTGCACCGCCAGTTGGGTTAGACAAAGAGTCGATACGCTGGCGGCTGCAACCCCGTTGGGGCCAGGACATGGGTGATCATCTGCTGCAATCTTAAAGATGAGCCGTCCCAATTGTCAACGCGGAGAGTCCAAATTTCCTTCTCATAGCTTAGTTCCTTCGTTTGTGGATCCTTCGTTCGATCGTTTTGAACGGAAAGTTGACAGGAGCGGATATTGTGTACGGTCCTAGTACGTGATCCTTCACGATATGATCTGTTTTCTGCTTCATGTCCTTGGTTCTAATATAGAGTCTCTGTTTCTAGGACTTTACGAACAATGCGAGTGGGAATGAATCGCGAATCGGAAGAATTTCAGAGACTAGTATTCACAAAACATGCAACATCCGAATCATGGTCCGCGAAGAATGGTCTAGAGCCATGTCCGAGTGACCATGACCGATTCCCATGGAGTCAGCATCTTGCTCTGAGTCTGTGATCTTGCCGACTGCGGTGTGCAGTCTGCTTCTTGCAAGCAATGCTCGTAACTGGCAGACGACCGGCTACTTATACACCCTCATCACTGAATACCGCACATCGGTGCAGATCATTGTCCAGATCACCTCCAATGCTCTGTCATTGATTGAAGTCTTTACAATTTGCCGGTTAATCAACTTCGCGACTCGGATAAGATTCACCAAGACGCCCGCGTCGCTGGACACTCTGGGCTTGTGGACGTCTCTCTCATTACCAGCAGTCAACTGGAATCTCCCCATTGGCATGATAGCACTAACAATCCTACTCGCCAATCTTTCAGCAGTAATCTCTGCCTTGTGGGCAGGTGCCCTGACTCCCGCAAGCACCGTCGGTTTGCGCAACGGTATAGTGATGGTGCCGGATTGGACGAACAGAAGTCTCATCCAGGAATATCCGTCCGAGATTGACAGGACTGGACTCTCCGTCAGAAACACAAGAGGGTTCTTCACGTATTCGGTGGGTGTAGGACTTCTCGGCTCACTTGTCTCCTCAGCGAGCTCCGCAACGAACGTGGCCAGTGGCGTACGGAGCCATATGAAACTCGATAATACCGGTTACAGCTATTATGGGCGTTCATACAGCGTAGGCGCATCCGCAGGCTTGACGGATGATTCTATTCTATATACCAACCCGTTAGTTACAAGCTACTCCTACCAAGAGGTCGGATACGAAACATCCGTCTCGTGCATCTACAACCACAGCTCGCACTTCCTCATTGCCAGACTGCCACAGGACATGCTTTACGGCGTCTATGGCCTTCTGCCAGACAGTTACGGCGACCCGGAATACTCCGTCTACATCGGGCACAGCGGAAGCGCCATCGTCGCCACGGGCGTCTCTCATGTATACAGGCCGAATGAGATTCGGTACATGGCTATAGCAGCCGGAGACTTTTACCAACCGCTGAATGCGACACAGTGTGCCGTACAATTCATTCCTGCCTTGTTCGACATCAGTGTCGATATCAAGAACAAGACATCACCGTCCAGAAGACCACAGCGATCGACGTCCCCGACATCGATCCCACACACAACATGTCGCAAATAGCAATGCGGCAGATCGAGCTGATCTCAAACGACCTTACGAGTTTCTACCGCTCGACGCTCGGGGACGCCTTCAACGCCAGCATCACAGACTACAGAACTGCCGTAGCCACTCGACTTGTCACCCCTCCTCCACCGGAAGAGAACATCACTCTCACAGGTCTCCAAAACTCCGTCATCTCGCTTATAGACGATATCCTCGTCGCCTACTCCTCTGCCCAGTTGATGGTTGGCCAATTCACGAAACCCGCAGAGGCAACCGTCCACGTCTCTGCCTTGCGTCTCGGGTCAAGCGTCTACATCCTCGCCGTGTCCACAATCCATTTCGTTATTCTAGCTCTGGTCGTCATCGAGGCTATACGAACTCGCGGCTGGAGCGGCCTTCTCGCATTCGATTACCTTGACAATCGCATGCTGGTCACGAGCACTTCGATGGGCGGGGCAGCCATCGCAGAATGCGCCGCCGCTGTTCGTGATGAGAAGGAGATCGGGAAGATTCCTATCATTTTGAGGAGAGTGAAGGAGCAATTTCTGATCACCCTAGGGGAGGGAAGATTCGGCCGTGCCCGAGTAGCACATGATAGCAGTAAGTTTGTATATCAGCCAGTTACCGTGAGGCCAGAGCGTCGCATGTCGGCTTATTTCGAGGTGTCTCCGCCTGAACGGTTCCCGGCGTTCATTTGAACGATACTATAGTATGGCTGGCATGAAGTCAGGAAGTTGTATAAGTCTCGGTCATGCCTTAGTAATTCTTGGTTAGGGTGTGTTGTTTGACGTGTACGAATTGCGTTCAGACGTTAATGTCAAATAAAGAACAGAAAGTGCTTTGAAAGAAGCATAGCGAGCAATATACAAGCCATTATTGATATAAAAACGACAGATTGCACGGTTTCCAAGGACTTGTACTTCAAATGGGCCCGGTAATTTGACTGCCGAGGAATGATGCACCACAGATGGCCAGAAAGATAAACGGTCTTGTATAGGTAGTGTGTGAAGTAGATATTAGAATCCATTTACATTCAATACTACTACCCACGACATTATGAATTACCGCTAACGACAGACAAGATATGTCCAGGAATTCTCCATGCGCCCTCACAAAAAGAAGTCCCAGGATCGGTTGAATCCGGGAATGCCACCCAAGTCGCAAAAACGCCAAAGAGCAAGAGAGCAAGCAAATATGAGCGCGAAAGCAAATAGAAGAACGCCATCACCAGCAAATCAATCAGTGCCCGCCCGTAAAATGAAAAAAATAGTATAAACCAGTAAATCCATCCGCCAGCTGGCTGGGAATGTAGCGATACGAAAAAGTATGAAAATTCGGCGACAGAAAGGAATTAATAGCGATAGAGGGGAGTCATGCAGTCATGATGTGAAGGTCCGCTTTTGATGAAAGCAGGGGAAGATATGTCGCCTTGAGAGGTGTTACTCGACAAACACGGAAGAAGATGAGACATGTAGAAAAATGAAGCTAAACACCCTATTGAAACCCTGCGAGATCGAGTTTCGGAGGCGTCCAGTCGAGCTTCGGTGGCCCGTCCGAGACACAGATTTGTCCGCTCTTCATCGTTTCCATCTTCTTCCTTTCTCTTGATGCGCCGCCGGTTAGAAGTCCTCTAAGCGTCGACCGTGCTGTACCGTAGGAGCTCCGCGAGCCAGCGCTCGTCGAGACGGTGCTGGAGCTGCGGGCACTGCGCACGCTATCCGCTTTCGTGGCGACGGGTCGAATTGCGGGGACGGGAAGCGCTAGTCCCGCGGAGGATGTACATGAGGAAGCGTAGTCTCCTGATGAGGGCTGGGCACGAGAGTCTGAAGAGTCAGAGGGAGCAGTCTGCGGGCGCTCGTTTGAGTCGGATTTCATGTCATTCCCAGAGCCAAGGGTGAGTAGATCGTCCGACGGGCTGTTAGACTGCTCGAGTATGTCTAGCGGAGGTTGTGGGCTTGATGTCACATGGACCTCGTTGGTAGATACTGTCACTTCAAGTTTGAGATTGTCCAGCATCGTCCCCAGGCTGATTGCTGTTGTAGGACGGCCGTCGCTTGCGGCATCATCCATATCGGCATCAATTCCTTGGTCTGAGCCGCCGGGTCCTCCATTGGCCAAGTTGTAGTTTCGAAACAGGTATCGACGCAGACGAGCTACTTCAGCATCCCACTTCTCATTTAGAGATTTCATGACAAGCTCAACATTGTGGTCCGCGAATGGAAATGGCTCTGCCGATGTCATTGGAGCGGCCGCCGAGGGTGAGAATGCTTTATTGCGAGGTTGCGAAGCGGCAGATGGGTTCTTGCTGAGTTTGTTTCCTACCGAGACATGACCGACATTCATGGCGGCATGTATGGAGCGGCGAATCGTGCTTGTGGGCGAACCATGCGTATGATTTGTGTCACGACTGACACTCTCGATTTCTCGTCGCACTTTCTCCAATGACTGGACTCTGTCTTGGTCCATGGACGAGAGGCTGAGCAGAGACTTGTTCTGTTGCAGGCCATTGACCAGAACCGTGAATGACTGCAAATTAATGTCGTTGTTTTCACAGTGAACTTCGCGCAGGCAGGTGTTGTCTTCAAGGACAGAGGCCAACGTATTTGCACCTTGTAAACCCAGCTTCTGGTGTTCGATTCTGAGCACCTTGAGTGACTTGTTCTTTTTCAAACCCGTCAGGGCTAGATTGAGGCCGATCCCAAACCTGGCGACATCCAAGTGCGCGCTTTCCCCGCTGATGTCGAGATCTTCCAGGGTCTCGTTCTCCTCGAACATCAACTGTAGCGACCTGCACGTTTCGGGCCCAGCGTCATACGGTAGGGATGCTTTCGAGATGTCAAGATATTTCAGCGTTGTGTTCTTTCTCAGAGCTTCGACCAGTTCTCGAAAATTCTCCTCCTTCTTGAAATCAATCATCCTCATCGATAGATGGGATGGTGTCTTATTCTTGGCAATTGCATCGAACAGATTCGAGCAGCCGGTGTCGAGACGGTTCGCGTTCACATGCAAATGCAAGTTTCGCGGCTTGCCGCTTTCATCAGTCATAGAATGTAACAAAGTGGCTACATCCTCTCCTTTCAGGCCACACTGGTCGAGTCTCAGTACGCGTAGGGCACGGGACTTATTACTGGCCAAATAGGCAGAGATCGCATCGACAGTCGCCGTGTTAACAGCTGTTTGACTTAGGGAAAGCTCCTCCAACCGCCAGTTGAACAGTGTCTCAGGAGTCAGCAGCGGCTCCGAGCCGGAAGTCCTGGAAATCCGCGATAGATCGATCTTTCTGATCTGGCCAAAATATCCGATATGCTGTTGGAGGATGTCGGGGCTGAGACGGCCTTGGACGCCCGAGATATTGATCGCCTCCAGCGTTATCTCCTGTGCAACCGTAGTTGACAGCAAGAGGTCGATATCGTGAACCGACAAGCCGCAATTACCGACTTCGAGGGCCCGCAGGTGACTTCCCCTCTGTGATGCGGCGTCCACAAGATAATCCAGATCCGAGTCACCGAGTTTGATTCCGTTCAGCACAACCCAGTCAACGCTCGTCAGCTGCCGTCGGCAGACAGGAAAGATGGCCTCGGGAATACCACAACCGGCGTCACGACTTCCGTTATCCGACGTCGGTGTTCGAGTCAGGCAATAGGAGAAGTCGAGACGTCTCAACCATTTGCTTTTCAGCGCGAGCGCGCGAATCTCTTGAGACAGTATCGACAAGTTCTGCTGTCCTGGGATGTGAATCAGTGATCCAGCACGACTAAGATGCGCATCAATGTCCGGTCCGTAAACGTCGCGAACCCCTTGGAGTGCATCCAGGTTGACGCCACTGAATGAGATCGATCGAAAGGATTCATTGTACCGCAACGACCGAAAGACCGCGATGAGCTCCAAAGCTGTGTACCGCTGGCGCTTGGGCGAAGCCGGGGGCAGAAGCCTGAAGCAAGGTGCATCTTCGCATTGCAAGTCAATCGTATAACGGATATTGGATGTGTCAACATCATAACTTGCAGAGTAAGCGACAAGCGTACGATCAAAGCAGCCGTAGTCTTCGTCAAGCTCCACTGGGGGAAAGTTATCCTCGTTCTCAAGTTCTCGTGGCACAATAAAGTCATAAGGTTGCCTTTTCCAAAGCGGCCGTAGAAACTCCGTTTGTTGCCTGATCCAGAACGCAACTTCCACCGAGTGGACCGAAGCGATGAACACAGAAAATGGTTTGCGAAGCGGGATTCTTTTTTCTACGGTTAGCACAGACTCGGGCTAGAGATCCCGCCACAAAACCATATAGAACATACCGGAAGGTTAGATGGAGGCTGTCGTCACCCCATTCCATTGATAATCCCGTCAAGGTCATGAGACCAAAGGAAGTGGTTGTTTCCATGTCATTCAATGATACAGACGAGGCGCGATTGGTGATTTTCTGCATGGGGAGCAAGTGAATCTTATGCGATCCAATAACCAGATAGAACCCCGTGGGGGACAGTTTGGCGAGATCGTCCGACGATGCTCGCCCAACAGATTTGCTGGAGGTCATCTGAATCACTCTGAACATGCGAAACGTTTCTGGATCATAGTCTCTTTCGAGTTCCAGTACCCTAGCGACGTATTCGACTGATCGAGGATCAAAAGGTAAGGGATCGACCGAGCGTGCCATTTCTGCCGCAGACCGAATGCCCACCATCCAGAGATTCAGCTCTTGGAGGTCCGAGGTCTGCATCTGAATCAATGCAGCCTTTTGGGCTCGATCGTCCAGATAGGCCACTTCTACCGTTGACGAAGGACGCCCATCGTCCAACATGTAGACTGCAATGATGCTATTCAGGGGGATCCCCGCAGCGAAATCGCTGTGCGCTGATAATTGCGTGTCTTGCAGCGAGCTGACCGAGACGATTGACAGGCGGTTACTCGACGTGGGACGTCCGCATGATGCAGATATTGAAGGGAAGATATCCGCCGCCTTGCTCTGGTTCTTGAATCGGACGAGGTGTGTATCTGTGAGAACCAAGTATTGACTTTTCTTCCTCCACATGCCTCCCGTCGTCTGAACCTCTCCATGGTGCAGGATCACTGAACCAATTCCATTCCGCGCGGATGAGAGATCATCATCGTCCCCCGAGGAACCTCTCGAACGCCCGAGCGAGTTCTCCTCATCTCCCAACGAGTGCAGCGAACGTAGCGACCCGAATACTGACGCACGCTTCTTCTGCTGCAGGGATCTCCGCCGATTTTGAGCAACCTCCGCGGCTATGGCGGCGCCGGACGCAGCGCCAGGAGCAGATTCCGAGTCTGCAGTTCCTGAAAGGCGTCGAGTGTGGCCACTCGCCGCTGTAACTGGGCTGGGATTCCGGCTGCCGAAAAAGCCCGAGTTGCGGCGGGACTTCTTCTTCAGCCTCTGGGCATCGTCCGAGGGAGACCGATCGTGTGCAGGTGCAGAGATGGGAATCGAGGTCGTCGACGGGCTAAACACGCTCAGACTTTTCCTTCGCTCCTTTTTCCCGACCCTGTCGGCCATAACGCGTGACATGTGAAGTGGGCAGCTGCAGTGGAGGAAAGACCGGCGGGGACGTTAAAAGACAATTTTCACATCGTCGACCTCGTCGTTCTTCTCACTGACAGCAAGTTAGCCTTCGGGGTTCAAGGCCGGCAGCACAGTCGGTCGAGCAAGAAAAAAACAAATTGGCTGTTGACGTATTGAGCTAGCAGTGAATTGCACCACTGGGATGGAGGTGAATAGAGAGAGATATACATGGACCCCCAGGAGGCACGAGATCGTAGAGGCAGAAACCAACAAAGGTGAAAGTCAAGAACACAGGGCACATACCGTGGTCCATCAAGACGCCATGGGATGAAATACTAGGATCGCCAGAGTCCGGTGAGAAGAAAAGAGAGATCAGTCTCAGCGGTCACTGATGAACGAAAATGGGTAATAGTCGATCGACAAGGGCGATTGCGATAGGCAGGTAACACAGGGGTTTCAAGGGAAGGAATGGCGAAGAATGCAGAACGAGAACGGAGCCAGGGGACAGAACCCAAGGGTGTTCAGAGAATATCTTGTGCAGTATTGGAGTCGGTGAACACAGGTTCCTAGCGGCGAATTCCAGGGACAGGCACCGCTTCTGGATACAGAGGAATGAGAGCAGTCGATGCAGATCACCGAGAGAGAGCGAGAGCGAGCGAGAGAATGAGAATCGGATGCAGCCAAATCTGGGTGGGGGATGATGTCAGCGATTGTGCTGCGAACGTCCGAGCGAGATGAAAACGAAGAGGAGCGAGCAGGAACAGGAAAAACTCACAGACTGAATGCAGAGAGGTCAGAATGAACGATCAGACAATGAGTATTATGATTATGATTCTTATTGTCAATTGCCCATTGAACTCATCAACAATGACGACTGCGGAGTACTCTTAACTCGCTGGAACTATCGAGCTGCAGACTGCAGTAGCAGCCGAAAAGAGCCAGAGACAACAAGGGAATAATGAACGTCAACGTGCGAAGTGCGGTGAGTTGAGACGAGAGAAAGACCAGTGTTCTACATCCATTGGATTCTATGGCGTTTGCTTTTTCTGCGTCCTGTTCTTCTACTCCCTTCCATTGTGCCATGTCCCCTTCCACGCGTCAGATCGGAGTGGGTGCTTGGGCCATCTCCAGCTAAGTAAGTATCTCCAGCTTGCTGATCTCAAGCCGCGGTTCCGGTTGGTCGCTGTCCAAGGCCACTAGCGAAGCTGCTCCATTTTAGAGCTCTCCTTTCCTTGGCAGCATCCTAGTCGATCTCGTCCGGGGTTCGAGATGCCGGGTTGGCCTATAATTAGTGACCCTCCTGTTTCACTTTCTCGCCAACCGTGAAATATGGATTCTCATCAAAGCTACGCTACGTACTGCATACGCTCGATTGTCTCGTTCTGCGAAGCAGCTTCGAGAATAACAGTGGATACTCCGTACGGATCCGATGGAGATATAGATCTCCAAGCCACTTACGAAGCGAGCCAGCTCCACTGTCGTGCCCTCGAGGACTCACCGCTAAGCTATCGCCATGCTGGCATGCTCTTGAGTCAGGTCTCAGAAACTTTGAATTTGAAACATTTCCGAGAGACTAAAAACCTTGCTACCATGCTTTTTCCATACTGTGGTCTGCCTCGATCTCTTCATTTTCCCTTTTTGGTGTCGTGCTAGCGTTTATCCTGGAACAATCTCTACACTAGACTACAGTATATAGTATCCGCCTCGTCTAGAAAAGTCAATCTATGCAGGATGCAGTTCAGGTGTATTTAGAATTGTTCCGGGACAAGCGAAGCCCATTAAAACGCGCACCATCGTTCCATGCTCTCTCCACGTCAGCGGAATCGGACGATACAGGGAGTCCGCAAGAACCGAAGACCGCAAATGTTGGAATACAGAGTCCACCTACGAAGCTGGCTCCACCGCTGTCTCTCACTTGGAGGCCTGATCGCATGGCCATTGAAATAAACTTTTTCACAGCAGGCGAGCTCTGCAGAGACTGAATTGCGCACAGGTAAATCACCCGGTTAGCAAGTCATATCGGGTCATAATCTAATCACCTGCTCCAGTCTCCAAAACGGAGCAATGGCATCAAAAATCCACGGACCTTCAACGATCCATTATTCCCGTCTTGAACCCGCTAAGCTATCGAAAAGCTTTCACCTATTAGCCCGTTCGGCCTGTAATCTCTCCGCCCGCTTCACCTTCCGCATAAACTCTATATAGTCATTAACCCTTCTCTCCGCCCAAATACACCCACCCAGCGTCATCGCCGCAACCTGCAGGAAGATCTTGAACTGCGGCGTCAAGCCCCGATATATCTTCGACGTCGGGGAAAGCCACTCGGAGAACCCTTCTAACGGCCGATAAAACAGTCTCGACTGCAGTGACGCCCTCGACAAGGAGGAAGGTCTGGGGCTAGGCTGCGATTGCGGTGTCGCTGGCGGACCGGCTTTCGAGAACGTGAAGGGATGCGGCATGATGAGGATCATATGTGCGAGGATGGAGACGGAGCCGAACTATTCAATAGATCAATCAGATCGGGGTATCAGTATGGATTTGGCTTTCATTCACGAACTGAGATCTCCACATGTTCCTCGGGATGCGCAAATGGGTCAACTGTAGAGCACAACGCAAACGCACCCGAAAAGCGCCGGCTAGAAAGCCCTTGACTGCCTCCGTCATGAGCTCCTCGGGTGGCTCAATGTCGCCTTTTAGACTTGATGGTGGCGGCATGATTGGATGTATGATTGTGCCACTCCTTCCACTGCCTTATAAGCACTCGATATATGTTCGCAAGATGGCCCAGGCGTGAACCGCAAGAATCCGGATGAGCGGGGAGACTGACGGGTCGAGTTTGTCGAGACGGGAACAACGAGTAGACAGGCAAAGATCAACAGGCGTACAAATCAAAAATCGATGCCTATATTTTAACAGATGATAATGTACAATTGTCCTGGACCGGCCAGAAGCAGGAGTCGAGTTGAGTGCAAGGATGGCTGATTGATGATAGCTCCGAGCATCATTGCGTAACTGATCTCGAGAAAATGATACTCGGATCAATGCCTGTTCCTTTCTCCGATCGCGGAGATATTCCGATAGAGAAAAAGTTCACTGAAGAATAGAGTGATGGAGTAGCACTACTACGTACATTTCACGATCAAGATAACACCCATTTCAGCTTTCAAACTACTCAATTGATACGATTTTACTAGCTTGGAGTGAACAATCACATCGAGTCACCAAAATCCAAAACCACTACTCCTTCCTTCACCTCCCGACTCTCAGTCTACCTACATACAGTATATACACCCCCCAACCCAGCACCACAATGGCCTCCCTCCCACCCCGCACAGCAACAATCTCCCGCATAACCAACGAGACGAAAATCCAAGTCTCGCTCTCCCTCGATGGCGGAGTGCTCCCTCCCTACGAACCCTCCGACCACTTCCCCTCCCCCTCAGACCCCGACGAAGCAGCAGCCTCCAAGCGTGGCATCGTCCCTCCCAAGGAAGCCTCGCACGCGACGCAATTCACGCCCACGCAGCAGATCACCATCCACACGGGGATCGGGTTCCTGGATCACATGCTGCATGCGCTCGCGAAGCATGCGGGGTGGAGTTTGGCCATTCGAGCCAAGGGGGATTTGTACAGTACGTCCCCTAAAGCCAATCAATCCTTGTCTTTGTTTCTGTTTGGAACCAACCTGATTGACTCGAAACGTGCTACGTTATAGTCGACGACCACCACACAACAGAAGACACATTCCTCGCGCTCGGCACGGCGTTCACCCGCGCGCTGGGGGCGCGCGCATCCATCGCCCGATTCGGCCGGGGCGACGCACCGCTCGACGAGGCGCTTTCATGGGCCGTCATTGATATCTCTTCGCGGCCTTGGGCGGTGATCAACATCGGGTTCAAGCGCGAGAAGATCGGCGACTTGAGTACGGAGATGATCACGCATGGCTTGCAGAGCTTTGCGCAGGCGGCGGGCGTGACGCTGCATATTGGGTGTGTGTATGGCGACAATGATCACCACCGTGCGGAGAGTGCGTTCAAGGCCTTGGCGGTTGCGATTCGGACGGCTTGTGCGAGGAGAGTTGCCGGGGAGGTCGGGGCGGGGGATGTGGTTAGTACGAAGGGAGTGTTGTAAATGGGACTACTTGTAGTATCTATAGAGTTTCTTTTTTTCATTTCTGTTTCGAAAGGGTCATAAAAGTGCATGGTATTATTCTATGAGCGGTAATGCAGTTAAGTAGCCAGACCACAACCCAGAAAATGTTAAGACAATGAATCTCATCAGTTGTAAGTCAGGTATCCATCATCAATGGATTCACTTATCCCCGGGCGATGCCCATCATCTCCGTATCATCTCTCACAGAACCAGCCCCATAACCCCAAACACCCGGCACAAAGACAAGCCTACCGCTCAACCGCTCCCAACACCAAGCACCTCCATCGCCCTCATCCAGTACTCCCTCCTCGCATCAGTAACACTGGTCCCGACGCACTCGGTAATATACGCCTGCCATCCTTCCTCCGAACCACTCTGCAGCATACTCCTCACTTCCGCACCGCACTGCGTCGTCACAAACCACGCCCCAGACCCAAAATCATAATCTTCCTCCGAGAGAAGCAGATTCAGCACACCCGCTGGATCGGACGAGACACTGCCCAGTTCATCAGCCAGTGCGGGGATCGAGGCAGCGTATTTGGCGT
>JSYV01000263.1:0-24065 GCA_000787455.1 Evansstolkia leycettana | reverse complement strand
AAAAAAAAAAAAAAAAAAACCTCAGTTAGCTATGGTTCTTTCATTAAACGGAATATTAACGAAAGCCAAATGAAAATGTACGTACTTCCCTGGCCCGGCACACCGGGGAAATGGTTCCTGTTATACTTGAAATCCCCACTCTCGAACGCCATCAGACTGATCACAGCGGCTTGCTCGGCCTTGGACGTGACATTGTAGGTCCCAAAGGCCAGGTTGATGTGCGGCGCGGCCTGTTCGGCTGTCGCGCATTCTCCTGCCGCGGGAGGATCGTCGCAGGATGTGGACGTCGGGGCGATGGTCACTAGCTGAGCGGCGGTGATTGCGCTTCTACCTGGACTTGTGCCTGCTCCAGGAACTGGAGTGGGGAGAGTGCATGCGAGGAGAGGTAGGGAAAGGGTGAGAAGGATGTTGGTGAGATGAGCTGATAGCATCTTGACTGATTGATTGGTCTTGAGAGGATTCACAGGCTTTCGAAGGAATGATGTTCAATTGTATTCTGAAAGTGAACAACGCTTTGATATAAAGTAGTCGTAAGAAAGCAGTCGATATCGTTCACCGGGAACAATATACTCGAAGACTGACAGAGAATGAAAAAGAAAGACAGAATCAAGACCAGCTGAAAAGAACGAAGACGAGGCAAACGGCAATCACAAAGGACACATCGATGACGACATTCAAGGACGGGGAATCAAGACTTCTTTATACATAGCTCGAGGTGGAGGGTCCCCTGTGAAGGCTGGGAAGCAAGGCGTGTTTCAAGTCTCACGTCCAGTAAGGGCAGAGAGAATGCAACTTGCCAACTTGAGCATGGAAAATTCCCCTATGAGTACAAGTACTGAGACCAACTAGAAAACATGGTAGTCACCATTGCAGCGGTGTTTATACCGTATACCTGTTCTTCTTTGACTGCCAAAGTTGAGGTCCTTTGTCCTGTGTCAAGTGTCGACTCCAGCCAGGACGAATTCGATTGTTATTGGAGCGTTGCGTTCCCATGTCAGAAACCCTCGCCCACAAGTCCTTCCCGCACGCCAGTGCGTGAAACAGACTTGTTTTGGGAGATCCACAGCAAAGGACAGCATCATTCTTTGAGGTTTCATTGAGAGTGTTGTAGAACCAGCAAGTAGACATCGATAGAGTACAGTACTCGGTCAAAACTTTTGAACCATCCGCGTTTAGTGCTTGCCAACACAACTGATCCTGAAGCATCTCAGTCAAAATCATGATTACCATGCCCTAAGAACCAAGTCACTAATAGGGTGGATTCTTTATAATCTATACAGTAGTAACTACAGGTAGTTTTAAAATCAGTCCATGTAGCACAGAGATAAGACTTTGTGGCGTGGTTCATAAAAGTGCCAGACCTCTATGCAAGTAGAACGAGCCAAAACACTGGGTACCCATCGAGGTAGACTCGTACGGGTCCAGCCACCTTGTTGTTAGGACCTTACTTGAGATAGACGATAGTGACGTACGTATATGCACACATTGTAGTTCAATCGAGACACGGAGAATGCCAATCCCACTTTGGCATGATCATATTTATTGTTGAAGCCCACAAGCTCCAGGCATCTGTCTGTTAACCGCAAGGCGAAAATATTGCCTCGCAATTGAGCGAAAAATCTATCAAGTTAAAACCGTTATAATGACTAAACACAGGGTCGAAGAGAAAGTAGAGAAGCAGGTGGTGTAAATGGAGAAATCCAACAGACAGAGCCAGATACAATGCGAGTGCGCTGACCAGCGGATCACCTCGCGGAAAGATTAGGGCCATGTTGCCAAAACATGTACAGGTAACGAAACCGGGGGATACAATGACCCCCCAGAAAAATAACTCCCGTTTATGCGAGAACGCTGAGAATCACACGAGGCGTATATATTAAATGGTGGATGCAAAAAGTCATACCGGAGGCCGTACCATCACAAGTAGATCACGGAAGGAGGAGCGCGGGGGAAACCGCGCTAATCGCGTCGGCTGTAGAGTTCGTAAGAAGTCTCGACAGCTCCAGCCGCTTCCTCGTCTTTCTTGAAGCTGACGCGGCGAAGCAGAGTGGGCATCATACGGCGTGCTCTGCGGTTCGGCGAAGATGGCGCGATGATCGACGGAAGTTTGGTGTAGCTGTAACGATATTTCGAACCCAGGAGAACCAGTCGACCATAGACCCACCAGAGGCACATTCCCACCAACCCGGCCAGAACGAAGCCACAGAAAGTAAGGAACATCCAATGTTGTCCCATCCAGAAGATTAACTTGGCGTCACTGCCATGCCAGCTGTTACCAACATGGTGAATGAAGAAGCTCCAGGAATGCCGATTGTACTCTTCCTGCATGAGGATGCGCACGCGTCCCGCTTCGCTTGGTCTAGTCTGCATATATTCCTTCCAGATCACAGACAGGAACAGAGGGCCGGTCGAGTACATGACCGTGATGTAAGGGAGAATCCAACTCCGGTCGTATGACTGCAACATATCGATCACTCGAAGGAAGAACGGGTGCTGAGGAACAGAACCCATTGCATCATTTGAGATACCTGTGGGCACGGTACGACGAACCCAAGCGGGATATGCGAGAAGAGGATCCAGCCGACGGTTGCAACCCTGAGAGCCATCTCATCAGAAAAACTAAGTTGCCGAAGGGGTAGGTGGGTATATTTCATACATCATCAAGGTCAATATAAGTTCCTCCGTAATGCGCCAAAACGAAGTAAC
Source organism: Evansstolkia leycettana (assembly GCA_000787455.1). Lineage (NCBI taxonomy): Eukaryota > Fungi > Ascomycota > Eurotiomycetes > Eurotiales > Aspergillaceae > Evansstolkia > Evansstolkia leycettana. The sequence goes on along the minus strand of JSYV01000263.1, from coordinate 21,359 downwards.
GGATGGTATCAGCGCGCTGGATCGGGTACTTGTATCCGTCGAATGTCTCCAGGAACCACGGATACTCCGCGGCAATGAAATCGCGCGCCTTCTCGTTCGTCCATAGCTGTAAATATCACTGTATATCAGCATCTCTGGACAAAGATTTCTTAATTGGGGTCGAAAAAAAAGAGTCGACAAGACGTACAATATATTCATAATCAGGATGCAGGTCAATGCAGCTCTGCTGAGCCTCGCGCCATACTGCTGGGATGGTCTCGTTCTTATATGTCTGGTGGATGATCTTGGGGATTATTTGCGGTCGTTGTTCGATCAGGCTCGAATTCGGCGAAGGGAGTTCTGCTCGATGGATCGCATCGGCCGAAGCATCTTCCACCAGGAGTGTCAGAAGGGTAAAAACGCTGCGGACCAGGAGAGATATTATGAGTAAGTTGATAAGGAGGAAGATCAACACGCCTCGCCGCATGATGAGGGATGCGTCGACGGGATACCGCGCAATTGCAGGTAGCCCAAAGGTGAAATCGAAGCGGTAATAAGGCGGCGATTGCAAACAGGCCAATTGAAAATGTTCTGAGTCGTCACTTCGTGTCCAAATAGTGCGATAGGTCAGAGAGGCTGGGGGAGAAAAGTTGAAGAAGCTGGTTCGCGGTGATCTGCCCCCTAAAGCCCACTTCCTACCTTAACGATGCTACCGATGCGATACCAAAGTCATGAATAATTAAAAGAACAGATAATTTGTCTCGCCAGCGATCTCGGTATTAAAAAGGTCGCGAAGGAAGAGTTGTGAAGTAAGAAAGATATGTATGTTGTCCAAGGGTGGGAAGCGTTTTTGTTTTGGGGCTGGAGAAGGACAAGTCAAATCACGGAAGACTTAAGGAAAGGACCGACGAGAGACGGTTCAAGGCCACGATACTCCATGCGTACTAGCAGCAATAAGGATTAAGGAACGACGACAGTGGGGGGGAAATGAAAAAAAAGTTGAAAAATGAGATGCCAGAAAGCATGAAAGGAAAGGAAGGACGTGCGAACAGCCACGAAACTGTACTAAACTCATAATAACTATTAGAGCATCAGCCGATTATTACCTAGTACTCCGGACTAGCAGCGGCGACCTATGGCAACAGGGTTGAAAGGGGCAGGCCCATGGATCCAGGATAGCACGAATCAGACCACTGACCACTCGATCTGGGACGCGGCCCAGCCATCGGTTGGAAACCGTGAGTGGGGCCTGTCTGGAGAAGTTCAACCTGGAGCCATGGGCTGTTGTTGTTGTCTCTGCCACGTTAGCAACGGTTGATTGGAATAACCGAGGAAAAATAAGGAGGCGGAGCAGGCCGATATGATTCAAGCCCACAGCCATAGGAGGAAAAGTAACAGAGTGCAGCACTCCGTAGTTCAAGGGGCAAACTTTTCACCAGCAAACTTAGTCGCTCGAAGCTCCAACAATGGTTCGTTCCCAACCAGAACTTCGAGCGATAAGCATTTCACTATGGAGAGTGGACCCAAGTGAGGAAAGAAATTAGAGTGAGGTGCACAGATAGCTCCTGGACTGGACGACTACGACTGTACTTCCGTGACGGCAGTGATTACGCACTTCAACGCCTCTTCTGGCATCTGGACTCTCGGGAATACTTCTGCCTGTATTGGGGATTATTGATTGTGCAACCAAATTGCCCATTGTACGGAGTAGGATTTGCCGGTGAGAGTCCTCCGCAGTGTGTCCACAGTAAATATTATTCTGGGACATCAGGGCCACAAGCTTGGCGAGGCAATGATCCACGGTTCTTGACTGAGATCTCAGTCTCGGCTTCGTACTCGTATGTAGCTCCGTATCTGCGATATCCATCCCCGCGGACAGTGACACTGCCGACTTGCTCAGGTTGTTCTCATCTCCGATGTATGGATAAGTCGACTGCTGAATAGAGTATGCACCGCGAACCTGCTGCGTATTCAATCTGTAGGCAGTGTTATTCCGTCGGCCGAGCCCTTCATTAACCATGGGTCAAAGCTGGGGAGAATGGAGAATTACGCCGATTTGGTCAAACTTGCGAGAGCGCGCCACAATGCGAAGATCTGCTGAGCGTCTTTTGTCCAGCATTGGTCTCGAAACAGTTTGAAATCCGGATTCCTCAAATAATCGTTCCATTCATTGTCATATACACATGGACGATAGAGCAATCAGATGCGACCCTTGGGGAACTGCGCAACCATCCCAGTCCCCAGCAAAAGCAAAAAAAGTTCGAAAATGTCCGCGCATGGCGCCCCCAAGACCCCAACGCCGACCAACTGGACAACAGGCAGCGCACTGACACCGTGTGTCCTCCATACTTAGGCTCGTTTCAACCTTGGAATCCCCAAGGCACAGCTCCACTTGCATTACGTACTGCACCTTGGCAGTGTGATCTTGCACTACTCTGTACCTAGAATAACGCTTCACTATTCCATGCCAGACGCGCGGCCATGTCGTACTTTACAGACCTGGAAGCAGAGTCTGTCGCTGCTGGTGCTCGATTCGATGGACCACACTTGCGCTGCCTCTCAATCAATACCTAGTAGACTAGTTCCAAGAACGTCGATAAGGAAGAGCTCAGATCGCGCACAACTGCAGTAATGGGCTTGGTCTTGTGACTGCTGGGAGATCCCTTTGATTATTGTGTCCTCTTCTATTCGATGGTTAGCTTTGGCCTCGTGGTGGTTCTATGAGCCTTGAGAATCATGATCAGGTTATGACCGTAATGCCAAACTTATCTGGTGATCCCAGACCGTGGAGGTGCGCCGCCCCATACTTATCTCACGTCAGTCGAACATCCAAATCAATACAGCTGCTTCATTTCCATTAAGGTTGCACCTCGATTTCTTCTGTCTGATGTGAGGTGTAGATAACTTTCTCAAAGCGATTAATTGCCTTTCAAAGCTTATAATCGATTAACTATGCTTGCTCATCCACACTGCTATCACTAATTAATAGCAAAGAAATGTATGGACCCACGGCTTTGTCATAAGTGATCTATCTCTATATACATGGGGTAAAGATGCTTTGGCATCAAACTTTTGATCAGTGACAGCAAATGCACTGACAGCATTGATCGTGAGAAGAAAAAACAGAGAAAAGGAGGAAGTGGCAATCAGAAGGTGGTATCCATGAAGACTCCCCTACAAATGCTTGCTATTTATTCCCAATGGCATAGCCCAAAGAGCTAAACAATGAATCATGCCCAGCCAGAAGATTGGCAAACGGAAGACTTGGGGCCCAGCGCCCTCCAACAGAACCCGTTCTGGAAAGAGATATAATCACTATAGGGATGTGTCGAGGAGTTCTCGCAGAACTCTTCCCGCTCCAGCTTGAAGCTTCCGACAACACGTACTCAGACCCAGGGAGTTATATTCGACTGGGGCCTGAGGCGACCAAAGGGTCAGATAAGGACCGGATTTCAGCATAGAGCATGCAACGTGCTGGCCGAAGTGAGCACCGGGACTGCAGTCTGTGTCGCAGCTCATAGTGGCACGGTCTGTTGCAATCACCAGTGCATTGACTTTGCACAGCCAAAGTAATATCGGCGTCCCAAGCAGCATGAGCCCGCTTTAATATCCCCGAAGTCTGGTTTCGAATGAAACACTGACCGAAGTAGCTCATCGAACTTCAGGAGCAGCAGCAGCAGCAAAGTCCCTGTTGACGTTGGCAGCCTGCGTCGCGTCCGCTCCAGCCCTCGCTCGTGAGTCGAATAACCGCCTCCACCACATTGGCGGATCAAGGGGACGATGTCCACCGTGAAGAGATGGGTAGACATCATTGAAGAAATACCAGACATGACCGACCACAACGCCACAGATTTCGTCCTTGGGTACGATACCATGCACGACCAGACTGAATGCCATCAAGACCCACGGCAGGTACGGCGCTGTAAAGACCAGCATGCCGAGGAAGCTAAGACGAGTTTCGGGGTTGCGACGGCTCCAGACGTACACCAAACTGGACGAGAGCGCGGTGCCAAGGAAGGGTAGCGAGAGGAATGGCGACAGAATTAAGAGAGAGGTCATTGCGTAGGCAAGCATCCACGAGAAGTGCGCCGGGGAGCGACCAGATGATTCTTCAAGAAGGCGAGAGTATCGCTGCATGAAGAAAACATGGAATAGCAGATCGAGGTTGAGCGGCCCGAAATAGAGGAATGTTGTAATCAGGCGCCAATACTACATAAGTGTGAGCCCTCCCGTCAGCTCTTGTTCCGCTCATCATTGGAATGCCAGGACATACCTGCGATTTGGCATAGACTGCTCGGAAGCTGTAGAACAGCTGATATGGCGTCAAGACATTACACTGAACTAATACTGACGTGGCAACAGTCGCAGCCGTCCACCAGCGAGTCACGGGAGGCATCTCGTAGAACCACTGCTCGAGGGGAAATTGACCTGCCTGCCCACCATTCCCCCAGAGAGCGGCCATTTTGACGTTGACGGAGTCGCTGACGAAAACTCAATCGGGTATGGTAAGGAGATCGCTCGAAGGCAAACTGGGAGTAGAGTACACGGGACAGGCACGGAGATCGTCGCTATCAGCGGTGTGTGATGAAGCGACAGATATGTGTCCAAAATGTAGAAAATGAAAGGCGAAAAGCTGGTGAAGTCAAATAGATAAGGAAATGATGGCTGTCAGTTGTCAATAATGAAGAGCTCCAGGTGGCATTTTCCGCTATCGCGTGCCTGCTACTGCACGACTACGTATGTACTACGGAGGAACGGTGGACCTGTCCTCCGCTATCATCACGTGCCCTGCAGAACACGCGCCTTGACCGAAAATGCGTCCAAGAATTCCGAAGGCTGGGCAAGTGGCATCAGGCCTTGAACGAGGACGACAGAGTACTACAAAGTACTCCATACTGCTGTAAACTAAAGAGAAACCAACTCTCCCGCCCCATCAATTATCTGTCATACGCTTTATTATCGTGCGTGAGGGGCCATTATATGCCTTGCCGTACTCTAGGATAAGACTCTTACACTCCTTGTCGACGGTCTTTTGGTCGTTGTGTTTGTGTTCGAGGACTCGTCTCTTTGGCAACACGAAAATAGAGCGCACTTGACGCAAATTCCTCCACACAGCGCATCTATCAATCACTCCAATTGCGCAGTCGTTAATTCTCCAGGATTGATGGAACCATCAAAAGTAATCTGAGCTTCATCTACCGAGTCGTCAATTGACTCGGTTCGCACAAACCCTCTCAGTGGCGCGCAGACAGCCCATCCACTCAAACCATCATGCCCCCAAAGACGGGTCGTGGCCGCAAGGCACTACCAGCTCAACCACGCCGCGAAACCGCAGGAGAGGATGCCCAAAACGCCGTCGCAGGCCCTTCCACACACACAGCAGCCGAAACCGCATCGTCATCAACTCGAGGCCGGCGGAAATCAAGCGGAGTGACCAGAGGAGGGAAGAGACCCGCTGCGGCGGGTAGAACAGCAGACGTCCAGCGTAGGTTTTATCCCCGGTCTAATACTTTATTCGTTTTTCTACATCAATTCCTGTAGTTGAGAGACTTATCTGTTTTTTCTTTTTCTTCCGTTCTAGCTGGAGATCCTACCCCCCAAGGCCGCCGCCACCGCTACAAGCCCGGAACCGTCGCATTGAAAGAAATCCGTCGGTACCAGCGTTCTTACGACCTGCTCATCCGGAAACTGCCTTTCGCGCGCCTCGTGCGAGAGGTCGCGCTGGACCTTCTCCCGGCAAATGTTGGCGCCGAGCTGCGATGGCAGTCGCATGCGATCCAAGCGCTTCAAGAAGCTGCTGAAGCTTTTCTTGTTCATCTCTTCGAGGATACGAATCTGTGCGCTTTGCACGCGAAGCGAGTAACGATTATGCAGAAGGATATTCAGCTCGCGAGAAGAATTCGTGGAGTTTGGGGAGGGTTGGGATGATTGATATTGAATCAGTCAGGGCAAGAAAAGAAAAGAAAAAAGTTAATAATAAGCAGATTATCTTTCTCAGCATGCCAGAAAGGATTTTGAGGGTGAAACGATCCCTGATCAAATTCTCGAGAGAACTCTTTTCTTCTCCCGTTCTCATGTGAGCAGTTCTGGCTGTATCAAGTGTTGTTGTAAGCTACTCTACTTGGCGTCCGACGAGGGTGGTGTACAAGGCGCGGATTATTCGGGTTTTTGTTCTCATGTTTAAAACTCGCACAATGCTATTCCCAAACATTGCTGAGAGACTGACTGGTTTGGCGTGTAATTCATTCAATGCAATTCTCTGCGTCTCCAAGGAATAGTGTTCTCAGGGGCAGATACAAAGCAGGATAGGTCCCTACATGGAATCGCACAATCCATCATTTCCTGAATATTTTGGAGGACCTGCGGTCCTCATAGTAAACTATACATAAAAGGGAAATTTTCTTGGATGAGTCAGGCTGAAAAAAGTCCATTGGAGAGTGGAGATGGAGACCATGCATCGTTGTCGAGCAAGGGTACAGCGCTTTCTCGCAGTACACTTCAAACTGCTTGATAGTTCAATGGGATCAAGAGACGTGATTGAGAGGTAACATTTCATTATATATTATCCTCCTACATTCGATCTCATTTCATTTTTATCAGGACTCGAACCGAGGTATTCCCCTGTACACTGGTATTATCCTCCCATGTAAATCAAAGCGCGCGCCAAAGCATGCAGAAGACATAGCCCGTCATATGGTATCATATCAAAGAAAAAAAAGGACACGAAAAAGGAAAACGAGCTCGGGTTTCGCCACACAGAACGTTCGCCAGTTCCCGTGATTTATGAGATGCAAACCGAAGACAGCTAACCCGTTCTCTTGAGCGCTGGCGGTAATCCCATCATCACCCGCTGTCCTTCCTCTCTGACTGCTCGCGCTTCTTCGCCCTTCCCCTGCGTCTCCAAAGTGTCTGCTAGCATTTCATCCGTAACGCTGACCCAAAGGCGGTCGTTCGCCCTCTTCGCCATTGCGCGGCCCGCGCGAGCGCTCTTCTCTGCCTGTTCACCGACTACGCCGCGGAAATACTTCCAGCTCATGAACGTCAGAGTCATACATGTGATCTGGCTATTGCTGATTGCCGTCGCGGACTGAAGCGCCTGCTGAAGGAATTGTTTCGTCTGGATGGTCGATTCCGTCTGGACCGTTGCACAGACGAGATAGTACGCTGCCTGTATATATTTGTTTGGACTGCCCTTGCAGAAGGATTCCACCGATGACAAGACGTTGGGAAGTTGATGATGCGATGGGTGCTGCGGGTCACGCAGGATGAGAATGGTATTGAGAGCGGCAAGGATGGCGATGTCACGGCGGGGGTCATTTCGCGTCGTCTTGCTGACGGCCGATGACAGGGAAAGCAGTGGAGTTTGGAAAGCATTGAGGGCAGCTTTGAGTTCACCAGTGCCTTGCGCAATGGTGCCAGATACGTATTCCATCAAGCATTGCACCGTCTCGGGAATATTCTCACCAAGCTCTTCGGCCGCTTGTCGCAATTCTGTTAACGTCTGCCGCGCCAGGTCCCAGTCAGTGCGGCCGCATGCAAGGAATACTTGCTGGAGAAGAAGATAGCAGTAAAGTGTTCGGCGCCATTCAACGCGCGCCGTGGCATTCGCCATCGACTCTGCGATTTCGTCTGGGGCCTTGAAATTACCTGAAAAAAAACCATCAGTGAAATTGTCAGAAAGACGTGCTGACAGATGGAGGAAACAAACTTTTTATCATACGCAGCCCTTCCTGCAGGAACTTTTCTGCCTTGCGACCATCGTATGAATTCTTTGCACTGAGAGTAACGGCACTCAGGAAATAGCACAGGCCGTAAAGATCAGCCTGAGGCAACCAGTTGAAAGTCAAGACCAAAGTCCCGTTCTCGACATGAAGAATGTCCCCCGTGTCCACCGATGATGGGCCCACCGATTTTCCGTTCAGAGGAATCGAGAACGATCCGTCAGATCTCCAATTTTCGTCGTTCAATTTCTCATCCATCAAATCCTGCAAAACCTTCAACTTCTGGGCCGACTGATTGATGTCGTAATCTAGAAGACTGCAGCAGATGTCGACCATCTGGATCAAAGTATTGAGCTGTGGTATGTTGCGGAGCTCGTCATTCAGCTGATGACTTCGTGCCGCGGCCAGGGAACGCTGGGCCTGCTCAATGGCGTCAAAGCTAGACGAGTGCTGCAAGTGCGCAAGCGCCTCGATCACAGCGGAGACTACTGACACTGCCTTATCTCCATTACGATGGGCTAAATTAGTAACTTTGTGTAAGTGCTGCAATGCGGAGACAAAATCTTGATGAGACGACGAGGACAATGAGAGCGACACTCGAAGTAACCGAAAAGCATATTCCCAGGCGGTATGACGATAACTGCGTTGGTTAGAATCAGAGTTGAAGAAGAGATAAAAAAGAAGTTGTTTACATACGCTTCCACGTCCCCAATCATACTATCAACGGCCTTCAACGATGCTTTCGGGTTTGTCTTGTATAACATGCGCGCGAGGAGTAGCTGCATGCTATATTTTAGATCTAGCATACGATTCTATACGTCTTGTCAGTCTCCCAGTGTGTCAGCCCTGTTATTCTTCCGCTGTCTCGTAACTTACACGATCACACAGATCGATCTATAAAACCGAATTAGTTACCCATTTAACAAAGAGCGGGCCGACAAGAAGATGAACATACTCCTTTACTTAACGCTGTCTCCGCCTCCAGATCATTATCCGTCTCCTCGAACAAGATCCGGGCATAACGCAATCTCACAAGAGCCTCTACACGAGGTTGTAACCTCCAGTTCTATTGTGGACAGCATTAGCTGAAACAGTCCATTGACCTCGATTCAAAAGGACGATCAATATCTCACCTTGAGTACGGCCTCTAGACAGCCCAAACCTGTAGCAACCAATTTATAATACTCCTCAACATCCTTCTCCTGATTCGACAGTGCAACCGTGGTTCCACGCTTGTGAGCTGCATTGAAATACTCGTCGGCCAGAGACAATAAAACCATCTGGTAGTCAACAGGAGGCTTCTTCGGTTTCTCAATGGAGGACTGGCTGGGTTGCCGCTGTACTTGTTTCTTCGGGGTTTGCTGTTGCATCTTCTGTTGCATATCCGGAGGCGGAGCTGGTATCAGCACCTGAGGGACCGGACGCGGAGACGGTGTAGGACCGGCGACGACGGATGGCTTTCGAACCGGCTGCTGAGGAGTGCGTGCTGGAGTTTGCTGGGAAGGAGGTGGAGGAGGAACAGCGACAGCATACTGACCATACGTATTGGTATGGTTATTGCTGGGATTGGAAGGAGGAGCAGCGTAGTATGAAGACGGCCTCGGAGCAGATGACGCTGGAAGACCAGGAGACCGGCTGTTGCCTGCCATCGAGACCGCAGGTGATCCCCCATACTGAAGGGAAGCAGGAGTGGGAGATCCATGGATGAAGGACGACGGCGGGGAAGTATGCAATGGTGACTGCTGGAATACTTGCGGATTCACATACTGCTGTGGTGGCGGATGCCGTTGCTGTTGCTGCTGCGAATTGAAAGCTTGTGCATAAGCATTATAGCTCGGGATCATGACCTGAGGGTACATGACCGGCTTGCCATATTGATACGGCGGAGCGTTGGGAGAGGCATCGTAGTGTAGCTGCGACGGCTGTAGCGACGGTTGTTGATGAGGGGAAGGCTGTGGCAGGTACTGCGGAGGATACTGGCCGTTTTGAGGCGGTGGATAGCTCATCGCCCCAGGATGCAGAAATTGCGCTCGGCTAGTATTTTAACAACACATGGAGGGTAAGTTAGTTTGATGGATGATTATTTTCTGGGTTGCGGCGATCGCAAAGGTGGATGCGATTGAGGCGCGTTTGTTACTCCCCAGATTTGCCGTCCCGGCTCGGACTCGGAGAAAACTGCTCTCCACACAATCAAGGGTCGGGCCGATGAGTGTGAATGATAGTTAACACTAATTGGATTGATGATACAGATCTGTTGGGTTCGCTATTCTGATGTCTGCCTACAGTTTCACAGGAGTCGCTCTACGTGACTCATTATTGCCTCGAGCGGAGTGCTCTTGTGCTGTAAAGAGTGCATCGTCGCCTACGCGTGGAAAATGACAGAAACGGCCATGTTGGACTCCTCTGCATTGACAATTATCATACAAACACTTATCACATAAAAACGAGAAATGCAGTGGGCATTCTGCGAGTGCTCCAATGCCTTATACCTCGAACCGCCAAGAACGAAGACTTGAATATCTCTACTTGAACAGAATCGCCATCAACAACAACAGACGAGTTGACCAAAAAAAACTCCCCCTAAGATTAACTCCACAGCAAACGCCATTACTTGAATCATTCAAACTCCCTATATCATGCGAATAGACGAATAAAATGCACTCATAAATTGATCATTGATCGCTGGCTCGATAATGCCCATCTCGAGGGATGGTGCCCAAGGCACTAGGGGATGCTCGCGGACTGTCCACGGACAGAGCTCAGCGCAATTATCCAGATTGACAGAGGGTTCTGCGGGGTGAATTCTTTGAGCTGCCCAGTTTTTATCTGGTACGGGGGACGCTCCTCCAAGACATCTTTCTGTATAGAAAGAATAGGTTGCTCGGTCTGCATCTGCCGAATGGGTTGGCCGCTTCCGAGGACATTTCAATACAGTATTGCAACGACTGCAGATAGAGATCCGCTTGCATGAACTACAGGCGGAGTCATGGATCTGGCAGATTGTGCTCTGACAGACGCTAGAAAGCCACAAATCCAGTGAGCGATGCGCACATCCGAAGCGTGGCGTCATGTGTTCTTCCTTGGCGAGCTGGCCAGGCTCCATGGATAGTTCATATTCTGTCCTGATATGCAGTTGGTCGTCCTCGTCAAGTTTCGGGTAAATCGCGATCTTCATCTCGGTCGAACCGTACTTCTCAGTACACGAATGCCAGCAATACCTCTCGGTCTTTCCAGATCCAAATTGCTCGGTCAGGAGAGCCATGGAGTTTTGTCTCACTTTCAAATGGTCAATGAGGTCCATCCTGTCCCGGAATGTCAACTTTTTGCACGGACACAAATCGACAATCCCGGCGAACTCTCCTAGATTACACACTCGGCTTTCGGGCTTGCGCTTCAGTTCCCTTGGGGAGAACGCCGTCTTGGGATGTAGCTTGAGACAGTTCGAGCAGGCGCGCCATTTACTGTCCTCCAGCATGTGGAGGAACCGCCATCTTGTTGTGACAAAGTTGTGGCCATTCCTGTAGTGATGGAACAAAAGAGCGAAATCTCGAGTGAAATGGAGAGATTTCGAGTCCAGAATGGCTCCCGAGATGGCAAACAGGCGCTTGCAGGTCAACGCCAGGCATGCTTCTGGCAAAACGTCTAGATAAGAGATGATCTCCAGGAGCAGCTCCGTCGGTAACTCGAGAAGAAAGCATCTGCCGTTCTTTGCTTCTTTCGGCTTTCCAGCCGTACGTCGTGACCAGCGTTTCATGATCAAGAGCGTCCTCAGCTTCTCTGCGATGCGGCGAGAGTTGAATGGCATGCTGACTGCTTGGATCGTGAACTTTCTTCGAGTTGAATCGTAGCGATGATGAACAGGGCGTTTTCAATCAAAGTTTCGCAATCATTCTCTCATATTCGTCCGGACAGCGTCGCTGGTTTCTCACAGGTGTGAAGGGTTCCGGGTTTCTTCTCTCTCGGCTTCGAGCATCATTATGAATAAGAACCATCGACTAGAAAAAGCCGGGTTGTCTGGTAGGCGCGTGATAAAAGCTCTAGGAGAATAATCATCAAACTTATTATAGGAGGGCCTCTTGACCCTTGAAGGTAGTTCACATACTGCTGAGCGAGCTGCACGCAAACGGAACACGAGACTGGGTCACAGTGTACAAAATGTTATCAGCATCAGCATTACATAGGAGGATCCATGGATGTTTGGGTAAGTTGATCATTGACCCAGTGGTTCGATTCGGCATACTCAACATCGAGTCCTTATTTTCCGGAACAAGTTGCAACAGTGCGTGTTGATATCAAAAAATGCCATTGTTTTACAGATCCTTGTTCTCCCTCACTGCAATCGGGCCGGTTGCTCTGAAGATGGCCGCATCCGGAAATCTAGGCTGCCGCATCAGGTAACTTGTCGGGATCACCGACGGTTCATTGTTCAAGAAGGCTTTTTTTCCATGTCAACGAACAGAATCAGAATCGATCAATTTCACACTGGAATATCCTGAGGATTCTTGAAGCGGACTATAATGACCTTGTCAACTGATACGACTGTGTGTCACTCGGGGAGTCGCATGCCACTTGCGCATGGACAATGGATGCCCTGGGCCCATCGGGTGGTGGCTTATCGTTCTTCGATAAGCTGGATAAGATAAGTTAACTTAAATAAGGTGCTTAGATAAGCACGATGATGGTCAGAATATTTTTATGCCGAGGCACATGTCCAGTCCAGGCCCAATAGGAATCACAAGTGCATCGCATCCAGTCGATTTCCACAACGCTGGCAATATCTGCAGAAGTCTTTTTTTCATTTTTTTTTGTTTCGCCTCTCGTTTGCGCGGTCATTGTTCGTCCTTCCTGTACATATGGTGTATCGTTCGCTGATCATCTGTTCGTTGATATAATCAATCTCTCATTTCTCTTCCCTCGATTCGGCCACATACGATCTTCATGATTGATACGCCATACAGTCTTTTGAGCTCGTTGCCTATTTCACTTGCCCTATCAAGCTTGCTCGCAATGGGCATTCTCTCATGGATCCGCCCAAGCGGGCGGATTTCGTTCTTTCATTCCAAGGATAACAAACTCCTTCTGACACGGTTATCTGATAAACCGGGAACCAAGGAGCAAGTATCGCTGGTGGATCTATGTCGCGCTGCGACACCTTCGAAATGCCATCTCAACCCTTTCCTGTTCAACGGCCATTTGCAGACGGCATGGACAACGGTGAAATACTACGATATCCCCATATACTATAAGCGGAGGATGTTTGAGTCCGACAGCCCCGCCTACTCGGGACAGTTTGCAATTGACTTTGTGGTGCCTCCATATGAGATGCCAGACGACGACGAAGTCACAGACATGGCCAGAAAATACACCTTACCAGACGGCTTGCCGCCACGGACTGGATTTTTTACCAAAGATGAATTCTCATCGCTGCCGTCGGATGATTCAAAGCCTATGCTGGTGGTGCTCCACGGCCTGAGTGGAGGCTCCCACGAACTCTACCTGCGACATGTGCTGGCACCTCTCGTGGCGGATGGGAGTTGGGAAGCCTGCGTCGTGAATTCCCGTGGCTGCTCACAGACCAAGATCACTAGCGGTGTCCTCTACAACGCCCGTGCGACATGGGATGTCCGGCAGGCTGTGAAATGGCTGCGGAAAACGTTCCCGAATCGTCCACTTTTTGGCATTGGTTTCTCTCTTGGTGCGAATATTCTTGCCAACGTATGTTGCTAATCTCACCGTGGTGGAAGATGCACCCGCTAATGATCATTTCCTTATGCAGTACCTCGGTGAGGAAGGCGAAGCGTGTCAGTTGAAGGCAGCAGTTCTTTGCGCAAGCCCTTGGAATCTGGATGTCAGTTCTGTGCATCTGCAGAACTCCTGGCTGGGTCTGGAAGTATACAGTAGAACAATGGGTACAAACATGAAGCGACTTTTTGAGCAGTACGTATTTTCTATCTCATGACTTAGACTTTGCTTGACTCTAACATCTCCTCAGACATTTCGAGGAAGTTTCCAAGAATCCAAGAGTGGATGTTGAGGCAGTAAGAAAGATCACTTATCTACATGAATTTGATCGGTATGTTTCGAGTGAATATCACATTTATACTCCCTGTGACAGAATCTGACTTTGCTGTCATATAGAGCTCTGCAATGCCCAACTTGGGGTTACCCGACAGAAGGAGCATACTATCGGGATGCGTCCTCCGTGGACTCCTTGCTCGCTATCCGAATCCCATTCTTCACAGTTCAGGCGGAAGACGATCCGGTTCGTCATGGGAGAATACTCCTCGACAATCACACACATGTACTGACATTGAATAGATTGCGTCCTATGATGCGCTTCCCTTCCAAGAATTTACTCAAACACCTTACGGAGTGATGCTGACCACATCCTGGGGTGGTCATCTCGGTTGGTTCGAATACGGCGGAGATAGATGGTTCGTGAAGCCGGTACGTACACATCATTGCCAAGCAGTGATCAGAACTTTCAGGCATGGGGGATGCTCAAGATTGAATTCGTGACTGATCCGGCACCAGGTGACCAATTTCCTCAATAAAATGGCCAAGGAGGTTGACCTCGCATCACCGTTCGTTGTTGAGAATCCCGAAAGGATCCCCGGCCACATCATCGCCCACGGCGGCCATGACAAGGATCTGGATACATCGCCGAAACCAGATTTCAACCCTATGCGCCGGAAACTCGCCATGCCCATGTTACAGTAGGTTTCGGGAATTGGAGGTATCATTATCATGGCATTGAATTTGAGCGATGTGCTTTCGTTGCGATAGAAGAGTCTCTTTCATGACTTGATCATCCACGACGCTGTTCGAAATAGACATATAGGCCGGTGAAACGCCAGAAACACCATCTAGGTACATAGACATGGTATAGACAAATAATCGATACAATACTTTAAGCGAAAGCAACACTTTTCCTCTTTCCCTTGGATTTTGAAGATGAGCCATTAATTTGAGCCGCTTGAGAGTCAGCCTCTGGGGCTTGACTCTTATCGCCCTTGCGCTTCCGCTTCTGGCGAATCGACTCCTTTGCCTCTTCCTGTTGATAAGAACTGGATCAGCAACTGTCTAGACAACGACTTCACCGGGACAAGTGGACAAGAGACACGAAACCCGCGCCAACATCCCGTCGTAACGTACCAATTTTGACTTCTTCTGCGCCTGTCTCGCTTCAGCTTCCTTTCTCTTCGCTTCTCTGATTTCCTCTAGTTGACGAGCCTTCATCATCTTCGACTCGATTCGTCCCTCTTGCTCCGCGTTCACCATTGCGAGAATAGTCATCATACCTTCCTGTAATGTAAAAAAGAAAAGATACGTCAGCAACCCAGACCAGCTGCCAGAATGGAAATTGGCAAAACCCACCTGGTCATCAATAAAGGTCTTTCCCTTCTTTTTGCCTCTCGGCTTCACGACTCCAACGGGAGTTACGGTATTCAATTTCGGCAGATTCAATTCTTCCTCGGTATATTCCCGCTTTTTCTTCTTTTTCAATTGCTCCGGCGCAGTGCGCGCCTTCGACTTCACCTCCTGCGCCGGTGGACGTTTGACATTCTTCTTGCTGGGTTTCGTGACACGAGAAGCAGAGGAGAGGGTAGATGACTTTCCTTTCTTCGAGCCGGCAGCTGACGAGGTCTTGCCTTTTGATGAGGACCCCCTATTCGGCGCCATCATTTTTTTCTAGACAGATCTTTTCACGAGATCTCGCAATCGTGGAGTATCTGAGAACATGGAGAAGCTGTGCAGGGAACCTGCAAGAAATTTTTTTGAAAACGGCAGGCGGTGAGGGGCTCCTCACTTCTACAGTAGTAAAGGTCTCTCCACCACGAACGTCGGGTCGGATCACGCTACAGACTTCAGAGAGACGTCGACTTTGCCTTCCCCGGCGACGACGACCTGTGTACTCATCCCTCCGAAACATACTGCCCACAGCCACGATTTCTCGAGCCCATTGTCCAAGATGACTATCAATCCGACCTATCTCGCGCAACGGACACGCTCTTGTCAGTGGCCCCTGTGCACTGGTTTGACGTCAATTGATCGAGAGGTTCCAGAGCTGACATGTCGGTTTGTTGAAATAGCTGTCAACTGGGCCGATGCGAAGACTCGCGTGCTCAAATCCTACAGAGAATGGCTCAGAGCGGTCAGTCAATTCTTTCTTCTCTAATCATGACCCCGTTCCAACCTGTCCCACCGTTCCGGCGGCCCTTGATCAGAATCGATGTCCTCGAATTGAGTCGTTATCCAATATCAAATCCCTTCTCACTGGAACCGAGATTATAAATGAGGCTCGCGCAGGCAGCTAATATTTGGTCGATCTGCTAGTCTCCTGAAATCCAAACGATGTATTCCTTGAATCTTCCTGTTTCCGCTATCCGCACAAAGATCCGCCAAGAATTCGAGAAACACCGCTATGTGAACCAATTGAAGGTTGTGGATGTGCTGTTGTTCCAAAGCCATGCGGAGTTTCAGGTTAGTAGAGACTTGATTTACTTCTATCTCTGCGTGATGAAGAGATGGAAACGGCCGAGGGAATACGTCAATGTTGGACGGAACCGCAGGCTGGTTCTGTCCTCCTTGCTCGTGTGTCTGCTTTGCTTCGTCGCGAATTCCAAGACCACTGACAATATCGGTATTTGTAGGAAACCCTCAACTACTGGAAGCAGCTTTCCCATGTGATGAAGTACTTCCGCCCAGAGGAGGACCCTGGTGCTCGTTTACCTCCAAACTTCATTTCTGGTTTCTTGGAAGGCCGCAATTGATTTGACCTTTAAGTGAATGATGTTTTCCTTTATGTTTTCGAATGAAGGGGGTCGTTGCTAGTCTCCAGCGAGTGCAGCCCTTTTCCATCTAGTGGTTGGAGGATAATCACCACGTCACGGATAGAGTGTTATGTATATATTATTGACAGACTAGCCAGCTCAAGCCTTTTCTCTTTTTTCTCTTGATTATGTTCAGCCATACATCATTGATTACTAGTACTTCGTGTGGAAAAAGCGATATGGAATGGAATAGATTCTCTTCAAATCCCAATCCCAGGAAATAACAGAACCCATATATATAAGTCGACTGCTCCCACACCCGGGGATACACTCATATATGATGCCATGATCTAATAAAGACAACCGACTCCCGAACCCATGCGTAATTGAAACAAGAAAAAAAGGCATGCAAAACTTTTCATTCACAACGCCTAATAATAAGACACAACACCGCGAATCAAGACGTCATCCGATCTGCCTGGGAGGCATTAAAGGCATCTCGCGCGGCCGTGAATTTCTCCGTGACGACATCGCAGAGATCCATCAACGTCTCCAAGCCTTTCTCGAGCGCTTCTACTGCGGTGGTTGTGTCTGTTCGGATGTTGGAAGATTCACAGATAGATCAGCGAGGGAATCTTCCCGGATCGGTTACTGTTAATAGTAGAGTATGGCAGCGGAACATACCGTAAGTCTGGATGCGCAAATTCATCTTCGACTCCGAAGGATGGGGAATTGTATAACCGCAGAATTCAACTTCGGGGCTAATCAGATATCAGTAGGGGGTTTCCCATCAATCTTCATGACAATTTCGCCATAACTCCGATTCACAAAGATCAAAACAGCAGCCGATATAAAGCTCTTTGCGGACAAGTGCACACGCAGAATACCACTCACTTCTTCATAATCGCATATCGCAGCGCATTACCCAACGTGTGACCCTCTCCTTCGAATTGAAACGAAGCCGCAGTCTCGGTGGCGCCGGGGAGCTGGGAAACAGGTAACTTATTATTAGCAAACCCTTTTCCTTTTCCTATATCCCAAGCTGCAGATCTATAACGACCGTTACGTTACGTACAACGACAATACGCGCCTCCTCCATATCCAGGAACTCTTCCTGAGCATTTTCTTGCCGTTGCGCTTGCTCTTGCGGCGGGGCGTCGAGCATCGACTGATCTTGGTCTTGCGAGTGGACGGAGGAAGGCATCCTGTGGTATGTGATGGGGTCGTACGAGCGGTTGAGTACAATAATCGGTTGGTCGAGTCTGGAATCGATTGCGACAAGGCCTTGGTTTTGGTACCTTTGTGGTCGTGACGACCAGGATGTCGTGCAAATGTCCTCGCGATGATTGCTTTGGATGTCCACGTTCTTGGTTCTGAGGATCGTTGTGAAAACGCTGACTTTTTTTCTCCGAGTAATATCCTCTCGAATCCCAGTTAATTGTAGTAAGATGGTAGTTGAAGCGAATGGGATTTTTATCGTTGCATCAAGATGCAGCCAGCAGAAAAAAAGCTACAGTGAGACTTATCGATAGATCAGAGCCATTTCCGTTGGTTGTCTCTACTGACCGCCCCGAAATTCGACTCGCCAGTTGACTGTCTACGATTGGCATTCGAAAGCAAATACACGCAGCGTTGAATAAGTCTATTGTGATATCTATTGGTACAATCTTAGTCTCGGCATGTTTCGAGACGTATAATAAATAGGATGCTAAAATACATGACATCCTTCAGCTTCGAATAGTCCATCAGGTGTAGATTCAATACAAGCGGACGAACATGCAATTGCCTGGTGGGCTCCTCATCTCTGTTCTTCTGGGTAATTACCAAGTGGAAATGCTTTTTTCAAGACATGCATATAGACAACGGTTGATCTGGTCACCGAAGTTCATATGTTCATGCGATGCGTCATTCTTTTTGTCGCATTGTTGCCGAGGGAAGGTCAGGAGCTCTTCATCACTGCGACGGAACCAGCGATCTTCTTGAAGAGGCTGGTCTCAGCTAGGAGTGCAAACTCGCTGAAACCTTAGACGTCGACGACTGATGGTCTTTTACCTCCAGCGATTTGTCGGACTGAAGATTTGACATCCTGGAAAGCGTGAAGTGAACGCGAATGGGCGATTCTGAAGAATCTACGAAGGTCGTCAGGGAGTGCGTCAAGCAGGAAGTCCGCGTCCGAAACATATCCCTTTTGCGGCCAGCGAAACATCTCAAATTCCAGCGCCGGATTGTGTCTGATAGGACAAAAATATCTCCGCCCTGCTATATGTAGTCCTTCAAACATTTGCAGGATCTTCTGGACCGAACATGGCATTCCAATATTCCTTCACTCCGTCGCAAATACCCGTCTGCCCTTTCCAGCTTCTGAATTTGGTCTCAAGCTCGCAGCCAGTCCAAAGAATCTCCCTCCAGAACTGCTTCTCGACGTCCGCGCCAAACGCTTGGATGGTGTCATCCGGAATCGTCCATGCGCGCGTGTACGTCCCATCATCGTTGAAAGCCGGGTTGACGAAATGTTTCGCGAACACGGTTGATGGATCAAATTTGGGGAAATTAGCGTGGATGAAGAATGGACGGGGCGATGGCGCATTCGAGCCGTTGACACGCCACTCTCCCTTTCGCGTCAGGGCATAATCCCCCGCAGGATCGAATTGGACCATTGCGGATCCTGCAAGGCCACCTTCGGTACGGTGTCCAATCGCGCGAATGGGCTCGCTGACTTGGTAGAAAGGCTCGCCCACCGCGATGGCGGCCGTGGTGAAGGTTTCTTTGTCGCCCTCGCCGGCCGCGCCCTGGGACAGTAAAGGATAGTAATGCGTGGGACCCCAGAAATTGTAGTATGTGCAAAGAAGCAGAGTCCTCAGGTGGGTCTTTTTCGAGATAACCACCTCGCCAGATTCGGTCGACTGCCGGAGCTCCATTGGAGGTACCTCTTGAGAGGCAATCTCGTAGAAGATCGGGGAAGCTGAGGAGGCCCAGAAGTCTGGCCAGGTGACCATTGTCGTCGACTTGAAGGGTTGGTCCTCGAACAGCGCTTCTGGTTTTATAATCGGGAACGCGTCGGCATCCAGGAACAGAATCTCCTCGAAGGAGGAAAATATCATCGCAAAAGGTTTGAACTGGTATTTCTCGATCTTGCTTACGTTCGGAACCGCGTCGAGGATGTCCGAAAGCACAAGACACTTCGCATTCAAAGACGGCAGGACCACTTCGCAGATATATTCTTCGTACTCATCACGATCGGCCAGGAAGACCTCCATGGGTAGTTGTGAGCCTGTCCTCCGTAGCATTCGCAGCGAAATCACCAGGACCGGCAGATATGAGCCTCCCGCTGTCGAGACGAGACCTCTCGTGCCCGGGACGTAGTGCAGCTTCGGCGGATTATGGGTAATGGTGTTGACGAACTCGCTATGCGCTTTCTTCATTTTCAGTATGTCGTGGATCGGCATCTCCAGTAGCTCTGGTCGACGCTCTGGGTCCGTGGTTTTGAAGGGAATCGAGGGCGAGGTACCAAGTCGTCGCGGTGAGTCGCATTTGGGCTCATGCGCTATCAACAGCGGCTGGAATTGGCGCCAGAAATTGACATGCCCTGCGAGGTTGTGCTTCGATGCCTTCTCGTCCTCGACCGAATGCACTCGCTGTGCTAAGTAGGAGTTTTGGCGCCATTGCGAGAGAGAAAAGGAGAAGATCACCGCGAGAGTGAGCGCAATCAAAACAGCACGGATTCGCGAATTCAAGCGCGTGAAGAACATTTTCGCGGTCGATGTGGCAAGGATCAGAACTCTCGATATCCTAGAGAGGAGAAACAAATCGTCAAATTAAACGCAATGGGTTTGTGAACGAGCGACCGCTTCCCTTTCCTTTCGCCAGTGATCGTCGCTGCGGGTGGATGGACAAGTACGAGGGAATGTGCCACTACTGTCGCGCGGAGCAAGGAAACAGAGCCTAGAGATATTCTATCACTGAAAGTAATAGAACCCCTATATCCAACGTGTCCACAGTAAAAAGGACCAGCTCAAGGCAAACCGGAAGACGTTGGGTACTTTTGTAGCACCGGACGGATCGGGGATCCAGTAAGCAGCTGTAGGCAGGAGAATCACGAGGCGCGAGACACAAGCCGCAAACGACAAGGGATGCTGTGTGCCATGTGTGAGTAACCAAAATAAGCCAAATAAATCAAGTTAAATGCAATTGTCAAAATGTATGGACTGTCTTCTTTCTTGTTCCTTGGACGTTGTCCCTCAAATTGAGTCAGTCAAGTGTACTGTACAAGTTGAGAATCTAATACTCTGTAATAGTATGATTGCGATGAAAGAAAGTGACGTTGAGCTGTCATGGCAGAGCTCATTTTCCCCTATTCCCCATTTTGGATGAAACATCCGTGTCATTTGGACTAATCAGATTAATGGAATAAATGTCTTCTCCAATCTCCATCAAGTGGAACCTGAGGACAAAAGTTACAGTACAGTGATAGCATGCCAATTCAATGGCAATTTGAAACAAACTGATTGAGAAACAAAAAGCTCATTGTGCTTGAAACATTCTATGACGTACCGTCTGTTCTTGGATAATGGAGTCTGGTGCTGCAATGTAGATGTCAACTTACTTGTCCAGTTGCAGCATGCCAACTTCATGAAGAAAAGTACAAGAAAAGGGGCATTTGTGATGATCACAATGATTGAACTAAAGTCGCCAGAGAACCACAGTCATGCTAGTCTTCCTGATTGGAAGAGGATTAGTACCACTAGAAACCCTCTATAATGGGAAGGGTGCTGCTTAAATCTCAACCGATAGTTAACTTAGTTAACGTAATCGATCACCGAGCGGGCCACATCACCGAGCGGGCCACATCACCGAGCGGGCCACGAACCAATCTACGCGACATACT